>ML315336.1:0-30950 GCA_005239505.1 Nicotiana paniculata
TTTTGTTCAATGCGATCGCGTGGTTAGGATTGCGATCGCATAGGTTGAGCAGGTGAAGTAGTAAGATCGCGTGAGCTGTGGTGTGATCACGTAGAGGTTCTGAGGCGCGTGTGTGGGATGGTCCGTTTTCTATGAGATCGCGTGTATTGGTATGCGATCGCGTATCTCACGTGGGTTGAGTCGCGATCGCACTGAAGGGATTTTAAGTGCTGGGCAGAATGTTATAAAGCCCATTATTGCGAAATTTTCCATCATTTTCCTCCATTGTCAAGCGGGTTGAGAGCTAATTGTGAGGGTTTGAAGAAAAAAACAAAGGGGCTCTCTTGGAGGTAAGGTTTCCAACTTCATAACTCATTTTTATATCGTTTTCTAAGTAATTAAACTGGAAAATTGTTGAAATTAAACCCAATTTGGGGAAGAAAGGTGCATGGAATTTGGAATTTTCTTTTGAGGATTTGAATGGGCAATTGTTGTCCGATTTTAGTTTTCTTGGTATGTATAGAATTGTGGGACAACGAGGATTCTAGTGATGTAAATTTTATCGAATTCTGAGACGTGGTCCCGGGCTCGGGTTTGGCCGAGTTTCGAGAATTATGTTAAAAATTGTATCTTTCGATTGGGTTTTGTTCCGTTAGCATATATTGATAATGCTAATGTGATTTTTGTTAGATTCGGAGCATTTGGGAGCCAATTCGAGGGGAAAGCACATCACAGAGTAGCTTTTGGGCTGTTTTAAGGTAAGTAACGATTGTAACTCTAAACATGTGGGTATGACACCCTGTTATCTGTTATTGTGTTGATAATGAGGCGACACACATGCTAGGTGACGAGCGTGGGGGCGTGCATCGATAGGGATTGTGACCTGGTCCGTCCCGTAGTGACTATTGAGTTGCATAATCGATTTGAAACCTTACGACATCCTGTCATTCAGAAGTTAATACTTGTTTATGGGCTGTGAGCCATGTTTGGGGCCTTGTGCCGACCTGTTTAGACCCTCAGGGGGTACTTTTACACTATTCTACCACTATCCTGTTAGTAAATTGTAAACTCAGTCATTGTTTCCTACTTGTTGTTATTTTCATTGTTATCATACTAATTGAAAAAAAACTCTAAAAAGTATTTTGGGGTGAGTCCCGTAAGTCGAGATAAATGGCCCAAGTGGCTTGTTAGGGTGACTGAGTCAGGCCGAGAGCCGAGTATGTGAGAATAGTTATGGGACGGGCTGCACGATGCAGAAATATATGTGTTATCTATTATATGTGGGTCGGGATGCATGCCGCATCAATATATATTATATATATATATATATATATATGGATCGGGCTGCACGCCGCAACAATATATGTTATATATGGATCAGGTTGCACGCCGCGTCAATATGCATATTGGATTGGGCTGCATGCCGCAGCAGATATAACGCTTGGGCTGAAGGAGCCCCTCTAGGAGTCTGTACATCCCCAGTTAACGTAGTTGACTATTACATGGACCGGGCTGCACGTCGTAGCAATATATGTTATATACATGGATCAGGCTGCACGCCGCTGCAGTATAAATGTATATATATATATATATATATATATATATATATGCAGTGGAGCGAGCTGCTCGCCGCAACAGTTATGTGTGTTCATGGTACTTGTTGTGTACAAGTATTAAGTGAGAGCATGAGGTACTAATAGTGGAGTTACGAGTGACTGAGAGACTTGCCCGAGAGACCTTATTGTGAGTGATGCTGCGCCCGAGGGGCTTGTATTTTATGAAAATGATGTTTTCACTCTACTTTACAATGATCCTCTGATAATAAATATTGGATAAAAGTTTTCTTACGAGATTTTTAAATGGAAACCAGAGTTTTTATGAAATATTCGGAATTGTAGATTTCGGACTTGATATATTCATTTCCATTTATATTCATTATATGGATTTACATGATTTAAATGCTCGTCACTACACTCAAGTTTTTAGTTACATTGATTACTTACTGAGTTGGCGTACCAACGTTCCAGGTACCGGACCATCTCACTAGTTGATTTCCGGACGAGCTTAGAGTTTTTCGAGGATTGAGGTAGCTGCTCAGCATCCCCAGCTCACCTCCTTTCCTTCCCTCAGATTATAGTTTCTTTTGGTCTTTTGTACCTCAGACTTCTGTTGTACCAAGTGACTATTGTACATTGTATTTCAGTCTTAGATGCTCATGACAGTTGACTCCAAGTTTTGGGGAAGTGTGTATTTGTTCTATCTCTTTCTGACATTTTTGAAATCTGCTAAATTTTGGGGAAATTATGGGCTATATTGATAATCTGAAATAGTTGGCTAGCCTAGTTCCATGATAGGCGCCATCACGGCCGGCTTAGGATTTGGGGTCGTGACAAGTTGGTTTCAGAGCCATGTTCACATAGGACTCAACGGTCATGAGAAGGTTTAGTAGAGTCTTACGGATCGGTACAAAGACGTCTGTACTTATTTTCGAGAGGCTACAAAACCCTTAGGAACCATCTCATTTATCTTGAATTATGTCCTGCCATTTGGTTGGTTCTGGAAATCTAAACTTCTGCTGTTTCATTCTCTCACAGATGGTGAGGACTCGTGCCACCGATCAGGGGTATCAGCCACCAGCTAGACCAATGAGGAGTCGAGGCCGTGGTCGAGGTTGTGGTAGAGGTAGGGGCCAGCCCGTGCGGCAGCCAGGGCAGTATCAGTTGATCCCCCTACTATTCAGGATCAGGTTCTCGCCGCAGATGCTCCAGCGGGACAGGCTCAGGCATCGGCAATGCCTATTGTTATTCCAGGTCTTCAGGAGACCTTGGCTCAGATCTTGACGGTGTGTACTACCCTTGCTCAGGAAGTTTCCGCTACTTCTCAGGCCAGGGGAGGCAGATAGACTCCAGTTTCCCGGACACCCGAGCAGGCTACTCAGGGCCAGCAGACACAGGGGGTGGTTCCAGCCCAGCCAGTTGCTCTAGTTCAGGACTTCGTGGTCCCAGATGTGCCAGATGATGAGCAGCGTAGGCTGGAGAGGTTTAGTAGACTACAACCTTCGACATTCAGTGGTGCTGAGGGCGAGGATGCCCAGGGTTTTCTAGATAAGTTTTAGAGGATACTGCGTACTGCTGGGATTTTGGAGACCAGTGGGGTCTCATTTGCTACATTTCAGTTTTCTGGTGCTGCTTTCACTTGGTGGGAATCTTTTGAGAGGCGTAGGCCTGTTGGTTCAACACCCCTCCCCTGGCAGCAGTTCTCCATTATCCTTTTGGAGAAGTATGTACCCCAGTCTCACATGGAGGAGCAGCGCAGGCTTTTTAAGTAGCTGCGTCAGGGAGAGCTATCAGTGACGCAGTACGAGATACGGTTTTTGGAGTTGGATCGTCATGCCACCGAGTTGGTCCCTACTGATAGGGAGAGGATTAGGAGGTTTATAGATGGCCTTACTTATCAGCTCCGCCTTTTCATGACCCAGGAGAGAGTATCAGATGCTACATTCGAGCAGGCTGTTAATATTGCTCGAGATATTGAGTCGGTTCACCGCTAGGAGCGGGTAGAGAGGGAGGACAAGAGGCCTCGTGGATCAGGTGGTTCTAGTGGTGCTCCTTCCAGGGGACAGTTTCAGCATGGCAGGGGCCGTTCATTCAGGCCTCTTCGGTCAGGTCGCCCAGCCTATAATGGTGCATCTTCGGGGCATGGTCCCCGCAGTTTTCAGCCAGACCATTCTTCATTCGGTGCCCTTCCGACCTAGAGTGCAACTCGAGCACCATCAACTCAGGGTTCTTCTATGCATGGTTCTCCTAGTGGCCATTCTGGTGCCAGGGGTTCATTTCAGTCCTAGTCTCCAGCTCCAGGGAGCTATTATGAGTGTGGAGAGTTCGGGCATATAAGGAGGCAGTGTCCTCATCTTCATATTTTGCCCATTTTCTGGATATGCCTCGTGAGTCTTTAGTTACATCTGTTCATGTGTCGACTCCGGTGGGCGATATTGTTGTTGTGAACCGTGTGTATCGGTCGTGTGTGATATCCATTGGGGGTCTGGAGACCCGAGTGGACCTACCGTTACTCAGCATGGTCTATTTTTATGTAATATTGGGCATGGATTGGTTATATCCATGTCATCCCATTCTTGGTTGTCACGCTAAGAACGTGACCTTAGCTATGCCCGGATGTCCGATGGTTGAGTGGAGAGGTTCTTCTGATTATGTGGCTAGGGTGATTTCCATCCTGAAGGCTCAACGTATGGTTGAGAAGGGGTGTTTAACATATCTGGCTTTTGTGAGGTATGTCAGTGGTGAGACTCCCCCTATTGATTCGGTTCCTGTGGTCCGTGACTTTCCAGACGTGTTTCCTGCAGACTTTCCAGGCATGCCACCTGACAGGGAGATTGATTTTGGTGTCGACCTGGTGCCAGGCACTCAGCCTATTTCTATTCCACCTTATCGCATCAGCGGAGCTAAAGGAATTAAAGGAGCAGTTTCAGGAACTCCTAGATAAGGAGTTCATTCGGCCTAGTGTGTCACCTTGGGGTGCACCGGTGTTGTTTGTAAAGAAGAAGGATGGTTCTATGCATATGGGTATTGATTACCGGCAGCTGAACAGAGTTACAGTGAAGAACCGGTATCCCTTGCCTCGTATAGATGACTTATTTGATCAGTTGCAGGGTGCCAGAGTATTTTCTAAGATTGACTTGTATTCTGGCTATCATCAGTTGAAGATTCGGGGGCCAGACATCCCGAAGACGTTTTCAGGACTAGATATGGTCATTATGAGTTTCTGGTTATGTCATTCGGGCTGACCAATGCCGCATCAGCCTTTATGCACTTGATGCACAGTGTATTCCGTCCTTATCTGGATTCTTTCGTCATCTTGTTCATTGACGATATCTTGGTGAAATTCCCGATCTCGGGAGGATCATGAGCATCATTTGAGAGTTGTGCTTCAGACCTTGAGAGAGAAGAGATTGTATGCAAAATTTTTGAAGTGTGAGTTCTGGCTTGATTCGGTAGCATCCATGGGGCACATGGTGTCCAATGAGGGTATTCAGGTTGATCCGGAGAAGGTAGAGGCAGTGCAGAGTTGTCCTAGACCATCATCAACTATTGAGATTCACAGTTTCCTTGGTTTGGCAGGGTACTATCGCCGTTTCGTCGGGGGATTTTCATCTATTACAGCACCTATGACCAGATTGACCCAGAATGGTGCTCGGTTTAGGTGGACTGAGGAGTGTGAGGAGAGCTTTCAGAAGCTCAAGTCAGCTTTGGAGCGGTTCAGATGCAGGACGGTAGGGTGATTTCCTACGCGTCCAGACAGTTAAAGGTGCACAAGAATAATTATCCAGTGCACGATCTTGAGCTAGCAACTATTTTTCATGCCTTGAAGATTTGGCGTCATTATTTGTATGGAGTGCATTGTGAGATTTTTACTGATCACCGTAGTTTGTAGCATCTTCTTAAGGAGAAGGATCTGAATTTGCGCCAGAGGAGGTGGTTAGAGCTTCTCAAGGACTATGACCTCACTATTTTATATCATCCGGGGAAGGCCAATGTAGTAGCCGATGCCCTGAGTTGCAGAGCAGAGAGTTTGGGGAGTTTGGCCTACCTTCCAGTAGTAGAGCGACCTTTAGCACTTGATGTTCAGGCTTTAGCAGGTCAGTTGGTGAGATTAGATCTATCCTCTGCGAGTATTGGCTTGTGTAGGCTCCGGGTTTTCTCTTTATGATCAGATCAGAGCACACCAGTATGATGATCCACACTTGCTTGTTCTTCAAGACAGGGTCCATCACGGTGATGCCAGAGATGTGGTTATTGGTGATGATGGGGTCATGAGGATTCATGTCCGAATTTGCGTGCTCAATATGGACAGGTTTCGAGATTTGATTCTAGCGGAGTCCCATAGTTCGCGGTATTCCATCCATCTGGGTGCCGCAAAGATGTATCAGGATCTGAGACAACATTATTGGTGGATGCGGATGAAGAGAGATATTGTTGAGTGTGTGACTCGGTGTCTCAACTGTCAGCAGGTCAAGTATGAGAACCAGAGGCCAGGTGGACTGCTTCAGAGATTTGATATTCCGGAGTGGAAGTGGGAGTAGATCAATATGGACTTCGTAGTTGGGCTCCCACAGATTTCGTAGTTGGGCTCCCACGGACTTCGAGTAGGTTTGATACTATATAGGTTATTGTGGATCAGCTGACCAAGTCCGTGCACTTCATTCCTGTTGGTACTACTTATTCTTCGGAGCGGTTAGCTGAGATTTATATCAGGGAGATTTTCCGATTGCATGGGGTTACAGTTTCTATCAATTCTGACAAAGGTACTCAATTCACATCTCAGTTTGGAGAGCTGTACAGAGAGAGTTGGGTACTCAGGTCGAGTTGAGCAATGCGTTTCATCCTTAGACCGGCGGGCGGTCGGAGCGTATGATTTAGATTTGGAGGATATGTTGCATGCATGTATCATTGATTTTGGGGGTTCATGGGACCAGTTTCTGTCACTTGCATATAATAATAGTTATCAGTCGAGTATCCAGATGGCTCTGTATGAGGCTTTGTATGGTAGGAGGTGCAGATCTCCGGTTGGTTGGTTTAAGCCGGGCGAGGCTAGGCTATTAGGCACAGACTTGGTTCAGGATGCATTGGGTAAGGCGAAGTTGATTCAGGAGCGGCTTCGCACAGTGCATTCTAGGAAGAAGAGTTATGTGGACCAGAAGGTCCGAGATGTGTCTTTCATGGTTGGGGATAAGGTGTTGCTGAAGGTGTAACCCATGAAGGGTGTTATGAGATTCGGGGAAAGCTGAGTCCCCAGTTTATTGGGCCTTTTGAGGTGCTTCAGAGGGTTAGAAAGGTGCCTTGTAGACTCACCTTGCCTCCCAGATTGTCGATTATTCATCCAGTGTTCCATGTTTCGATGCTTCGGAAGTATGTTGGTTACCCATCTCATATTTTGGACTTCAGCACGGTTCAGCTCGAGGGTAATATGTCATATGAGGTAGAGCTAGTGACTATTTTGGGTCGTCAGGTCAGAAAGCTGAGGTCTAAGGATATAGATTCAGTGAAGGTTCAGTGGAGAGGAAAGCCGGTGGAGTATGACACCTGGGAGACCGAGCAGAAGATGCACGACAGATATCCTCACTTATTCGAGACTCCAGGTATGTTTCTAGACCCGTTCGAGGACGAACGTTTGTTTAAGAGGGGGAGGATGTAACGACCCGACCGGTCGTTCCATGAGATTAGCCCCCATTCCCCCATTTCTGCTTTATCATATATTTCTTAGCCTATTTATGTTGTGTTGGGTTAGTTGGTTCGGGTTCGGAGTGGTCGTGGTGAGAATTGAGACACTTAGTCTCTTAAATTAGCTTAATAGTTGAAAAAGTCAACTGGGAGTTGACTTATTGGTAAACCGCCTAGGAATGCAGATTTTATGGCTCGGATAGCTTCGTTAGGTAATTTGGGACTTAGGAGTGTGTTCGGAATGAAGTTTTGATGTCCGGTGTAGAATTAGGCTTGAATTGGCAAAAGTTAGTTTTTGGCGATTTCCATTCGGCTTTGGAAATCGGCTATAGAGGACGGAATGGAATTCCGACAGTTGGAGAAGGTTTTAATGTCATTTTGGATATGTGTGCAAAATTTCAGGTCAATCGGACGTGTTTTGGTTGGTTTCGACATCGTTGGCGAAATTTTGATGTTTCAAAGTTCATAGGCCTGAATTTGATGTAATTTTGGTGTTTTGTGTTTTTTTGGTGTTTCGAAGGCTCGACTAAGTTTGAATGATGTTATGGGGTGTGTTGGTAGGATTGGTTGAGGTTTCGGGGGTCTCGGGTCTATTTCAGATGCCCAAACGGGCACTTTTTGGCCTTAAGAAGTCTGTTATTTTCTGGTGTTTTAGCAGCAGTGATTTCTTCACTATGATCACGTGGATTCATCCGCGATCGCGTAAAGTAAAATAGTGGGCCAGGCATTTTTTTCTATGCGATCTCTTGGTTAGGATTGCGATCGCATATGTTGAGAAGGTAAAGTAGTGTGATCACATGAGCTGTGGTGCGATCGCATAGAGGTTCTGAGGCACGTGTGTGGGGTGGTCATTTGTTCTATGCGATCACGTGTATTGGTATGCGATCGCGTATAGTGGTCTGGGCTGTGCATCGCGATCGCGTGGGTTGAGTCATGATCGCACTGAAGGGATTTTAAGTGTTGGGCAGAATGTTTTAAAGCCCATTGTTGCAAAATTTTTCATCATTTTCCTCCATTGTCAAGCGGGTTGAGAGATAATTGTGAGGGTTTTAAGAAAAAAACAAAGGGGCTCTCTTGGAGGTAAGGTTTCCAACTTCATAACTCATTTTTATATCGTTTTCTAAGTAATTAAACTGGAAAATTGTTGAAATTAAAAGTGCATCGAATTTGGAATTTTCTTTTGAGGATTTGAGTGGGAAATTGTGGTCCGATTTTAGTTTTCTTGGTATGTATATAATTGCGGGAGAACGAGGATTCTAGTGATGTAAATTTTATCAAATTTTGAGACGTAGTCCCGGGCTCGGGTTTGGCCGAGTTTCGAGAATTGTGTTAACAATTATATCTTTTGATTGGGTTTTGTTCTGTTAGCGTATGTTGATGATACTAATATGATTTTGGTTAGATTCGAAGCATTTGGGAGCCAATTCGAGGGGCAAACGCATCACGGAGTAGCTTTTGGGCTGTTTTGATGTAAGTAACGATTGTAACTCTAAACCTGAGGGTATGACACCCCGTTATCTGTTATTGTGTTGATAAATGAGGTGACGCACATGCTAGGTGACGAGAGTGGGGGCGTGCACCGATAGAGATTTTGACTTGGTCCGTCCCGTAGCGACTATTAAGCTGCGTATTCGATTTGAAACCTTACGACATCCTGTCTTTCAGAAGTTTATACTTGTTTATGGGTTGTGAGCCATGTTTGGGGTCTTGTGCCGGCCTGTTTAGACCCTCAGGGGGTAATTTTACACTATTATACCACTATCCTGTTAGTAAATTGTAAACTCAGTCATTGTTTCCTACTTGTTGTTATTTGCACTGTTATCACACTACTTGAAAAAAAACTCTGAAAAGTATTTTGGACTGAGTCCCGTAAGTCGAGATAAATTGCCCAAGTGGCTTGTGAGGGTGACTGAGTCAGGCCGAGAGCCGAGTATGTGAGGATAGTTATGGGATGGGCTGCACGCTGCAACAATATATGTGTTATCTATTATATGTGGGTCTGGCTGCATGCTGCTACAATATAGATTATATATATATATATATATGGATCGGGCTACACGCCGCAGCAATATATGTTATATATGGATCGGGTTGCACGTCGCAGCAATATGTATATTGGATCGGGCCGCACGCCGCAGCAGATATAGCGCCTGGGCTTAAGGAGCCCCTCCAGGAGTCTGTACACCCCAGTGAGCACAGTCGACTATTATATGGACCGGGCTGCACGCCGCAACAATATATGTTATATATATGGATCGTGCTGCACACCGCAATAGTATAAATATATATATATATATATTTATAAATGTAGTGGAGCGGGCTGCCCGCCGCAGCAGTTATGTGTGTTCATTGTACTTACTGAGTACGAGTGGTAAGTGAGAGCATGAGATACTGATAGTGGAGTCACGAGTGACTGAGAGACTTGCCCGAGAGACCTTATTGTGAGTGATATTGTGCCCGAGGGGCTTATATTTTATGAAAATGTTGTTTTCACTCTCCTTTACAATGTGCCTCTGATAATAAATGTTGGATAAAAGTTTTCTTACGAGATTTTTAAATGGAAACTAGAGTTTTTTTGAAACATTCGGAATTGTAGATTTCTGACTTGATTTATTGATTTCCACTGTTATTCATTATATGGATTTACATGATTTAAATGCTCGTCACTACACTCAAGTTTTTAGTTACATTGATTACTTACTGAGTTGGCGTACTCACATTACTCCTTGCACCTCTATGTGCAGATCTAGGTACCATACCATCTCACTAGTTGGTTTCCGGACGAGCTTGGAGTTGTTCGAGGATTGAGGTAGCTGCTCAGCGTCCCCATCTCACCTCCTTTCTTTCCCTCAGATTATAGTTTCTTTTGGTCTTTTTTTGTAGCAAGTCACTGTTGTACATTGTATTTTCAGTCTTAGATGCTCATGACAGTTGACTCCGGGTTTTGGGGAAGTGTGTATTTGTTCTATCTCTTTCTGATATTTTTGAAATCCACTAAATTTTGGGGAAATTATGGGATATATTGATAATCTGAAATGGTTGGCTAGCCTAGTTCCATGATAGGAGCCATCACTGTCGGCTTACGATTTTGGGTCGTGACACGGTTTCCACAAATCCATTCATTTGCGGCCTGTATGCTGTGGAATTCTTATGCTTGATCTTGAAGGTTTCACACATGGATCTCATTAAATAACTGTTAAGGTTGGAGGTGTTGTCAGTGATGATTGATTCCGGAACCCCGAATCAACAAACAATACGATCCCTAACGAAATCTGCGACGACCTTCTTAGTTATAGCCTTGTAAGTTGCGGCTTCAACCCATTTTGTAAAATAGTCAATAGACACTAGAATGAACATGTGCCCATTTGAAGTGGCAGGTTCGATTGGACCAATGACATCCATCCCCTAAGCGGAGAAAGGCCAAGATGCACTTGTTGCATTGAGTTCATTGGGTGGCACTCGTATCATATCCGCATGTACTTGGCATTGATGACACTTTTTGACATACCTGATGCAGTACGTTTCCATAGTCATCCAAAAATATCCTGCTCTTAATATCTTCTTAGCTAAAACAAAGCCATTCATGTGTGGTCCGCAAGTTCCGACATGTATCTCTTCGAGCAATTTGGATGCTTCCTTGGCATCGACACACCGTAATAACCCCAGATCTGGAGTCCTTCTGTACAAAATTCCTTCACTTTGGAAGAAATGGTTGGATAATCTTCAGAGTGTGCGTTTCTGAGTATGATTTGCGTGCTCCGGGTACTCTTCTTTTGCGAAGTATTCTTTGATGCCATGGAACCATGGGTTCCCATCAGTTTCTTCTTCAACATTAGCACAATAAGCTAGCTGATTATGAATCCTTACTGGAATAGGATCGATAAAATTCTTGTCTGGGTCTTGTATTATAGAGTGGCCAACGCATCTACAAACTCATTCTGGATTCTTAGAACATTTTTGAACACTATCTTTGTGAACCCCTTCATCAATTTTTGTACATAGTAAAAATACGACAATATTTTGGTATCTTTGTAGCCCATTCTCCTCGAACCTGGTGTGCCAAAAGGTCCGAATCACCAATTACCAGCAATTCCTGAATGTCCATGTCAATGGCCAACTTGAGTCCTAATATGCAAGCCTCATATTCTGTCATATTGTTGGTACAAGGAAATTTGAGTTTTGCGGATACCGGATAGTGTTGACCTGTCTCTGATACCAAAACTGCTCCAATACCCACTCCTTTGAAATTTGCAGCCTCATCGAAGAACATTCTCCAACCGTTGTATGTTTCGATGATATCTTCTCCTAGGAATGATACCTCTTTATCGGGAAAATATGTTTTCAGTGGTTTATATTCTCCTCCTACAGGATTTTCTGCTAGATGATCCTCCAATGCCTATTGCTTGACCGCTTTCTGATTTACATAGATGATGTTGAATGCACTCAATAGTATCTTCCATTTTGCCAGCTTACCCGTAGGCATGGGTTTCTGAAAAATATATTTTAGCGGATCCATCCTTGATATGATATATGTGGTGTAGGCACAAAAGTAGTGCCTCAACTTTTGAGCTATCCACGTTAGAGCGTAGCAGGTGCGTTCCAACAAAGAATATCGTGCTTCATAAGGTGTGAACTTCTTACTCATATAATATATGGCATGTTCTTTCCTTCCTGTCTCATCGTGTTGTCACTAGACACAACCGAAAGCCCCTTCCAGCATAGATAAATAGGGTAGCAGAGGTCTCCCAGGTTCCGGCGGGACCAGGACTGGTGGTGTGGACAAATATTCCTTGATTTTATCAAAGGTTTTCTGACATTCTTCAGTCCAACTTGTTGGAGCGTCCTTCTTCAAGATTTTTGAAAATTTGTTCACAGATCACAGTTGATTGTGCTATGAAACAACTGATGTAATTGAGACGCCCTAAGAAACTCATCATATCTTTCTTGTTATTTGGAGGTGGAAAGTTTTGGATAGCCTTGACCTTTGACAGGTCTAACTCAATTCCTCGGTGACTGATGATGAACCCTAACAACTTTTCAGCAGGGACTCCAAAGGCACATTTTGCGGGATTCAGTTTCAAATTATACCTTCGAAGTCGATCAAAGAACTCCCTTAAGTCTGCTATGTGATATGTACCCTTCTTAGATTTGATGATGATGTCGTCCACGTACATCTCTATCTCCTTGTGTATCATGTCGTGGAAAATGGTTGTCATGTCCCTCATATAAGAGGCTCCAACATTCTTTAGGCCAAATGACATCATTTTTTAGCAATACACTTCCCAGGGTGTAATAAAGGTTGTCTTTTCCGCATCCTATTCATCCATCTAGATCTGATGATATCCCACGAAGCAATCCACAAAAGATTGGAGTTCATGCTTGGCATAGTTTTCGATCAGTATGTGTATATTGGGCAACGGGAAATCATCTTTGGGACTTGCTCTATTTAAATACCGATACTCGACACATACTCTGACTTTCCCGTTGTTATTTGGAACTGGCACGATGTTAATCAACCAGGTTGGATATTCAACCCCTCTGAGAACCTTAGCTTTGATCTTCTTGGTGACTTCCTCTTTTATTTTCAGACTCATATCTAGCTTAAACTTTCTGAGCTTCTGCTTTACATGCGGACACATAGGGTTGGTCGGTAGCTTATGAGCCACTATAGACGTGGTCAAACTGGTCATATCATCATAGGACCATGCAAAAATATCTTCGTACTCTTTAAAAAACCAGATTTATCCTTCTTTCTCTGAAGGCGACAGGTGAATGCTTATACGAGATTCCTTGACTGTTTTGGGGTCTCCTAAATTAACTATTTCAGTCTCATCCAAATTGGTTTCAAAATTTTCCACTTCTCTGACAATATCCTCGGGTATTATATCTTCTTCCAGATCATTTGAATCACTATCCTTATGTTGCGTTGTCTCATTACATGTCACAGTCGTAGGTTCATCAGCGTAAGTAATAATAACGGTGTACAGAGAAAATGTAAGATAATAATAAATACTAAAACATCAATCCATTGATAAATATTAAAACGTCAAACAAAATGCAGTTCGATCGATTATTCAAAATGAAAACGTTTAAAACAAAATACTAAAATGTCTTAAATGCCCATAAAATTGCTTTTAAAATAGATGATGCTAGTCGCCAGGCGAACCATGAACTCGATGGGCCCTTGATGATGCAACAGTCCAATTCCTGAGAACAACTCCTTTCTCCATTGTCTAAATAAGAAGGCCTTCCTCCTCCTCTTCCTCCTCCTCCTCCTCCTCCTCCTCCTCCTCAACTATTGGATTGCAGTCCATGTCTTCCTTATCCAAGAACAGATTCCTTATGCCGGCTAGAACTTCATCTTCTTCGGACCCCCACATTATGCTGTCTTGATGAAAGGACTGGCTCAAATGTGGTATCGGCTTCTCTAGAGGGTAATAAGGACCACGCCATGGAGGCGACCAATTTTGATACTCGTGCTAGGTGTATTCATACCCGAGCCCAAAAGTTGTGCCGTGATGCTTTGGCTGTATTAGTTTGGTGATACCCTGGAGATTCTTTCCGAGATCTTTACCAGATTCATACCCTATCCATGCCAATATGCTTTCTATATTGCTGCTCCACCATTTGTCTTTCTCAATTGCATTGACACGCTCGATGTGATTGTATGTTTCTCCACCCAACTTCCTTCTATTCTCGACAACTTGAACAATTTGATTGGTGTAAATGGGATTACTTTCGTCCCCATGGATGATTACTTCCGGATGGTTCCGTTTGAACTTCACGACCTGATGTAGAGTAGAAGCCACGGCCCCAGCGGCATGCAAGGTTGTCCTAACATCAGATTGTATATAAAGGATATATTTAACACTTGAAACTCCACGTCAGACCAGTTTGGGTCCATCTGTAGGCTGAGGTTGGTTTCACCAATTGTGGCCCTTTAGGACCCATCAAACGCTTTCACGTTCATACTCCCTACTCGTACTCGTGCAAGCCTTTACCTAACCTTTTCAAAGTAGTTAGTGGACATATGTTGAGACTCGAACCTCCGTCTATCAGGACCCTGGAAATGAATTTGTCCTCAAACTGCACTGTGATATGCAGTGCCCTGTTGTGTCTCAATCCTTCTGGCGGCAACTCGTCTTCGTGAAAAGTGATCTTGTGACTTTCCAACACTTTCCCTACCATGTTGGCCATGTCTCCACTGGTAATGTTATTGGGTACATGGGCTTCGTTCAACACCTTCATCAAGGCATTCTTATGCATCTCGGAGTTCTACAGCAGTGATAAAATGGATATTTGAGTAGGGGTTTTGTTCAGATGATCAACCATAAAATATTCTCTCGCCTGAACCTTTCTCTAAAGATCATCTGGGCTAGTCTCAATGACAGGAGGCTTCTTTTCTTGTTCCTCCCAAATGCTCGGGTGTATAAACCCTACCAGTTCTTCTCATGCCTTGCGCTGCACCCGTTTCCTCCATTTTTGCTTTTCCTTTCTTTCTTGCTTCCGCAACTTAGTCCCAGGGTATAACATTAGACTTAAAGGATGGTGTAGGTTCTATCATCACGGTGAATGGTGTTGTCACTTCAACCTCAGACGGAGTTGGTGCGGCTACCTCAACCTCAATCGGTGCCTAAGTTTGTACCACGATAGGTGTGAGAGTGAATGGAGATGGTTTAGGATTATCCCCTTCTCGAATGACTCCAATGGACCCTTCCGGATCCCATTCTTCATCGGTTTCTATCATGTTTATCCCTTTACCTTTGTGATCTGGGAGAGGATTATTACGGACATTGGGTGCAACCTCCTTTTCCTGTATAAATTTGGTGTCAATTAATGTCTGAATTTTTTCCTTCAAAGTGCGACATTCAACAATAGTATGACAAAAACAAACAACAACAATACAAAAAGAAAGCTAAACATAAAGGCTGCAACAACGCCCTCTTCTCTCTCTACCTTGAGCGATTTCATGAAGCTCTAGGGCAGCCATGGCTGCGCCTATCTCTCCCCAGCCTTTAGCTGTGGGAGAGACATGTTTAAACCCTAAAGAGAGCACCATAAACCCTAAAAATACAAGTATATATGCTGGACGTCTTGTTGAACCCAAACCAGCAAGTATTTTGAATAAAACACAACTAAAAAAAGTCAACTTTCTTGGAGAACCAACACTGGTTTTTGACATGGAGGAGCAACAACAATTTGCAAGAGAAGAAGGTTTGGACCAGGCAATTATGGTCAAAGTATCTGGACGAGAACCAGACTTGAAGGAGCTTCGAACTCTACTGCCCAAACAACTTGGAGTTAAGGGACATTGTTTGATCCTATTATTAGCGCCGAGACAAGTTTTACTCAGGTTTGATCAGTTTGAGGATTTTGTAATGTCTTTAACGGGATCAGTAACTTATTTTGCACACAAGGGAGAGGAGCATCAGTGTAGAATCTTCCCGTGGTCTATAGGATTTAATCCCAACGAAGAAACAACAAAGGCAGTTGTGTGGATATCACAGCCGAACCTTGCGTCGAATCTATTTGCAAAGAGGGCTCTATTATCTATAGCTTTAGCTGTTGGTATCCCTATTGCAATTGATAAAGCTACTCAAACAAGATCAAGACCTAGCACTGCTAGGGTTAAGGTAATTCTTGACCTCTCTGATAAGTTACCTAGGAGGGTACGTTTGCAGCATGTTGATAATTCAACTGGTAAGGTTTTGGAGGTTCTCCAGGAGATCATTTATGATAACTTACCTGCTTATTGCAATGTTTGCAAGCACCAAGGTCATGAAGAGGAGGTTTGTCGTTTACATTTGAAAAAATATCCAAAAGAAAATCAGACGGAGGTACATGAAGTTGAATCTGCGGGAGATAAATTTCAAGGGGATTTAAGGTAGATTCTAAACGGAAAAAGAGGCCTGGTTACTGGTGACCAAAGAGCTGGTTTACCCAATGTTAATGATCAGCTGGACACAACCAAAATATTGCAGCAGATAACTGATGGAAAAGGAGTGGAATCAGTAGAAAAAACACATGGTGATGGTCGAGGATCAGATGCTAGTAAGGCCAAACATATACCAGCTGAAAATTCGGTTAAGACATCACATGTGGCAGTTGTCGCTAGTACTGTTATAGTTCCTATTGAAACAACTTTTGCTAGGTTTTCTCAGGATGTATCTGTTGCTGGGCAGAGTAACTCACGTCAAGTAGATATGGACAATGTTATGAATATGAGGAATCAACAGAAGAAGTTGGAGGCTAGGCAAAATCTTGAGAAATCTAAAGTCGAAGCGCGGGAACAAGTCGAGGTTAACGACCAGGCTGGTATTCAACTTCCTGTTAATGATCCAATGTCATTTGGTGTTGGTACAGGTCCAGGTGCTGAACAAAAAGGACAGGGGCAAACTAATGTACAACAGTTTGCACATGAGAAGTAGAAGGTATCAGCTGGGCAGATGCTTGATCAGGTTGATACAAGAAACAAAATGCTAGTGGATATGGATGCAACTGTTGCATTGAAGGCAACTGTTGAATGAGTTGTTGCGCCTGGTGCATCAGTGGAAAAACTCGCAGGTCTTAAGAGGGTGGATCAGGCTACTAAGGAAGCAGAAGAAATTGAAGCAGGTGCACTAATTAAAGCATCTGCTGCCTGTGATAGTACTAGTGCACGAACTGAAGGATTGGAAGCTGCTATGTCCCAGCAAGTGCAACAAATCAAAGGTCGAGATTGGATAGAGGTTAATCGATCTCACACGTCACCTCGCACAACAAAATCTCCAGGGAATAGAAAGCAGAGTGTTGCAGAAACTTCGGCAGATGCACGTGTGTCGAGTCAAAGAAAATCAGGTGCTCAAACACCTTTGAAACTTTGAACAATGAGCAGGAAGATGTTGTGGGCATTTTGCAACAGAAGGACATAAATACAAGTTCAAAAAATAGGCAAGAGAGGTCTCCGGGCAGTGCAATAAACCAGCAGAAGTCTAGTTTTCCATTAAATGCATCAAAAGACATTGTTCCATTTGTGGACGAGGTAATGGGCAATCAAGCAAACATCTCCAATACACCTACACTGCATTTCTCTAGTCCTCACGTCGAAAAGATCACCAAGGACGCCCAGAATGCAATGGCAGCACATAGTAATATAGTTAAAGAACCATTAGTGACGTTGAACACATCCGTCTTTGAAGTACCATCACAATATTTGGAGTATTTTGGAGAGTATGGTGGTAATCCTGGTACGTTAGTGGTATCAACTAGAAACAACAACGAAATTATTAAAGCAAATGTGAGGGAGATGGCAATTAAATCCAAACTTTGGGCTGACCAATGTTAGGATGATGATGAACATTGATGTGCTAAAATTGAAGGGTATTCGACTCATGAAGGTGAGCAATGCAACGGAGATGAATAGATTCTTTCAGTTGGCTCACCTTTGCCAAAAATTGGTTGCTCTTCAAATTTGAACTCGAGAAGCAAGTTAAATGCAAAGGCCCCAAATATTATCCTTGAAAATAGGCAGAAACATATTGGAACAAGCACAACAGGTGCAATTTCGATGGTCAAGGCAGTAGAGAACAATACTGGGAAACAGCAGTTCATTGCGAACAATCCAGCTGCTATAAATGCAACAGCAGTATCGAGTCCTGGACAGCAGCAACAGATTAATTCAGCTTTGGTAAATATACAAGATGGAGCACTAGTGTTCCAAGATCATGGAGCACTGGTGGCCCAAGATCCGTTTCAAGACATACCAAATCCGGGGAACTTGGGGAGAGATTTTTATGAAGAAGGTGAGGAAGCGGCAATGCTACAACAGTGCCGGACAGAGGCAGAGGAAGCAAGGAAAGGTGATTTATCACCAAGGCATAGAGGACAAAGCAAGAAGACGCATACAAGGAAGAAAAGTTGGGACGACAGTTTGAATGAGGAAGCAAATGTTACACGACTTCCTATGAGAGTCGCCAAGCAGAAACAAGCTTCCACAACCACATCCACGAGATCCAATCGTTCAAAAAAGAAGTCATGAACTTTGAAGATATTTTGAAGAGATGGGATGAAGATGAAAAGGAATACAAATTGAAGAAGTTGCAATCTTGGGCAAGAAAGGACAAGACTTTAATTATTACTACATTTTATTATATCACTATATTAGTATACTCATTTGTAATATCATCACAGAGTATGTTATAAACTCTGTGACGATCATAGAATATTTAGTACTTTCTAGTTCGTACTTTTTACATGCATACTAGTAGATGAGGCTTTTTATGCCTCGGTAGGATTAGTAAGGTAATGTTTAGCCTAATTTGTGTTGCTTTAGTCTTAGGCCTTGGGAAAATATCCAAGCGGCTGTGAGATTATATGCCCTCGTGAGACTCTGCCGACAGCTACACCATGATTCCTCTACATGAGGCTGTCATATACGACATTGTGAGGCGAAGAGGAGTGATTATATAGCCAAGGCATAGAGGCAACACTACATGTGCTATTGTCCCCCTTATTTGTACTATTCCTATGTGGTTCCTTTTTTTGCTTTTTTATTATTAATAAAACTAGCCCTAGGCACTTGCCTAGTGGATTTGCTTAAAAAAAATAATAGTATGACCCTTCATGCCTGAGTGATAGGTACATGTCTTATTTGGATTAATCTAGTGGGAGGATTTTTCCATATCAATAACAGGAATGGGAGTGACATAACCGGCAGCCTTCAGTCTCTCGTACATTTGGTCTATGGGTTCAGTAATTAGGGTGTATTGTCTGGGTGGTCTGCGGTCGAAATTCGGTCTAGGTATTTGGTAGTTTTGGCGGGCTGGTGGTGAGTGGTAGTATGCTGGCTGGGTGTTATAAGTGTGGTAAGTGGCGACAGATTGTTGGCATCTGGGAGGTGAAGGATGATATATGGGTGGGGTGTTTGGTATGTAAGAGGAGACTTTGGACCTTGGGCTACCATCACCGCCCCACACTTCTTTCTTTTTGGAGATACCACCTGACTGTAAGGCTTTATTTGTAGCTTGGAGCGCTTCAAAATTTGTCACTGTTCCGATTTTAATCCCTTCTTCTATTCTTTCTCCCAATTTGATGATGCCAGAAAATTTATGGTTTTCAATAACCATCCGTCTCTCGTAGTACTGCGGATCTTGATCTCGGACGAAGAACTTATTCATATGTTCTTCTTCCACCGCTGGCCTTACTTTTGTGGCTTCAGACCTCCACCGAGTAGCATACTCGCGGAAAGTTTCAGTTGGCTTCTTCTTAAGATTCTGAATCTCGAAAACGTCTGGTGCGTTTTCTGTGTTAAACCTAAACCGGTCCATAAAATCTAATGCCATGCTCACCCAATTAACCCATTTCTTTGAGTTCTGACTGATGTACCAAGACAGGGCGTCTCCAGTAAGACTCCCCATGAACAGCTTCATGCGAATTCTTTCATCCTTGCCAACCCCTACAAGCTTGTCACAATACGTTCTCAAGTGCACCTTCGGATCTCTAGTCCCATCGAACATTTCGAACTTAGGAGATTTGTAACCCTCTGGCAGTTCTACATCTAGATGAGTACACAAAACCTCATAATTTAAACCCTCAATGCCTTTACCCCCTTCGACACTTTGAACTCTGCCAGTAAGTTTCTTAAGTTCTTGCGCCATGTTCTTGATGAGCAGGTCCTTCTCGGCAGATTAAGGTATGTATAGGGTCTGTTGTGGGGTGTGGGGTAAGGTTTCCACGTATATAGGGTTGCTTTGATGGAATCCAGGAATCTGGGCATAGTGGTGATCATTGGTTAAGTTTTGGGAATCAAGGGTAGGTACTGGTGCGTTTTGAAGAGTGTGATAGGTGGTGATTTATGGATACTGAGTTGGATGGTGATGGTGCTGTGGATGGGTAGGTACTGGTGGTGGATTAGGATTTTGAGGAGGTGTGGCATATTGATAAAGTGCGGGAGGATTTTGCCGGTGTTGGTTTTGTGTGTTTTGGGGAGGTGCCGGGTTTTGGGCATTTTGTTGGTTAATGTCGGGAACGTTTAGGGTGAGGGAAAGGTTTTCCAAGTTTCGGGCCGGCTTAAACTCCTCTTGTAGCTCCAGTATTTTGTGTTCCAGACGTAAGACCAAATCGTTCTGCCGGAGTACTCCAACCATCCGAAGTTTTAATATTCTCTGCATGGGTAGCATCGTCTTTCCTGATACGCTCATATCATCCATTTTAGCTTTTCCTTTGTTCTTGGGATCACTTGGTGGAGGAGGATGTGGAGGACCTTTGGATCTGGTGTGATATGTTGATGATTCTAGAATGCACGAACCAACCTTGGGGAATGGGAATAAACAAAATAAAAGAAAAACAAAGGTACCCAAGTCAGTAAGGAGTATTAAATGGATATTTGCGATATTTAAACAGCAAAACTATGTAATAAATACGTCCTAATTTGAGAGACCTCGTTGCGCTTGATGTAGGCCTAGGCGAAACATAATTTGGAGAAAATTGATGCCAATAATTGCGTCGTTTCATTAATGTGAAAACGAACCAAATCTCTACTAAAACGACAATAATGAGAAAAGAGTTACTAATGGCATTTGCCTTATTACAATCAAAGTCTAATCGTATCTAGAAAGCAGTAAAAACGTTGTTTCCTAATCTGATTGGTCCTAGAGGGACCTTCTCCATGCTTGTCCTTCTTGGCTCCATCAATAAAATTCCCTAGGTCGCGCATGTCCAATAGTACATAAGCCCTTGCTAGATGCCCTCCTTCATTTCCTTCCGCATTCTGACAATCTGAGAGACTTTTCCTCATCTTCCCCTCAAGCTCCATTAACCCTTGCTTCAAATATTACAATCTCTCTATCGATTTGGTAGTGATTTTTTTCCATTCGTTGATTGCTCCAATATCCACTTTGTGTTGTTCCAAATGCCTATCTTCGGACTCGAAAACCCTCCTGCACAGCATCCTATATTTGACTTGTGCTTCAGCACGTCTTCTATAACCCTATTTTAAGATTAATCCCTGTCTTGACATCTCCCGCTATATCATCTACCAACAATGATGGGTAGAAGTACACATGGTCGGCATGATACCTGTCCGGCTCAAAGGTATCTTTCTCCACAATGAACTTTTGATTCCACATATGTTGTGCCTCAAATTTGAATGGAATGGTGTTCCCCTTAAATTCTACTTTGTACTGGATCATGTTGGAAACCCGAGGTATAACCTGCTTTCTCCCCTTGCCTCATTACCCTTATATGAGAATAAGGATAGATTCCTCTTAACCCGATCAATACTAGATGAGTGGTTTCTCTTGACCTGATGATTAACTCGCTTCTAAGGAACCATTCGAACATCCAATGTACCTTTTCGTTAGTCAATTTGCTAAAGAAATGCATCCAACTCACAACACTTCGGGGTTGCGCAAACCTATCTGGGATAAATGTCATTCTTTTCGAATGATGGTAGGTTATGTGGTCATTCAGTGGTCGTCGCATAATTTCTTGACGATATTCAACTCTTTAGAAATGTTCTAATAAATATACTTGCAGCAATAGATTACATCCCTCGAAGTGCCCATACCTTTTTTCCATCGATCTAGAGCCCGGTACATTTCAGTCAAGATCATAGGGATGATGGTGTAAGTTTGTATCTTAATTCCCTCCATTAAAGTCCTAGCGACTATGAATAGGAGAGTGTGGATCCTATCCCCTTTCATCGAAAATATCAACATCCCCAAGAAACAAATAATGAACACAAAAACCCGGCAGTGTGTCCAACCCAAAGAAGTAATGGCAAGTTCAACGTGGTGAAGGCGATATGACTTGCTATGCCCATATAGTTCATAAAGGAACTCAAATGGTATGTATGATTTCTTCAGACAGAGTATCTCATCATTTTTCTTGAAACCCATCATTTTCAAGAAACATCGGGGAGTGCAATTTTCTGGTACCAATAAACCAGGACTATCCCATGGTAGACCATCGAAGCCTCCTATTTCCTATAAGAGAGGAGTCATTTCTATATCACCAAAGCGGAAGACAAATATCTTCTCATCCCAAAACATAGTGGCAACCTCAATCAATGCAATATTTGGCCAATGTCTAATAAGCAGGGTAAATCTCCGAGGACCCTTCTCACATGATTCTTGTCACTGGGTGAGAGGTTGTTCCACCAATCAAGCAGCAAAGGTGGGATATTTTGAACCATGTCGATCCTAGGGACTTCATGCCTCATTTTCTGAAAAACAAATAGAGTTAGCCATTTCCCCCTCTGGATCTGACTATTCGCACACTAATGGTCAACATACCGGCATGTTTTCTCCATATAATGCACATAACGTGATGATATCCATTGAGATTATTGAAATTCCGTCGGACTTTGGACAAGGCTTATCTTAGCGGATTATCACGCGGACAACTTTCTAGCTCATACTAGGTTTGACATGATGCATGCACAGTTGATATTGAAGTGAGTTTTCTAGATTGGTACTCTCAAGTGGACAATTTGAGAGGGAAAGGCACGGAACCGTCGTCTCCACCGATGATCGACTAGTTTACCGCAAATAAGCCTTTCCAAATTAAAAGGGTAATTTTAGAAGAGCGCGGATACTCATCAAGCACGGCTATGATATTAATTAGGCACGACTGGAATATGATGTGGAGCATGCTTTATGCGAAGATACATAACACAATATCAAGTATTTGCATGATAAACATGTAAAAGCAATAAGTGCTATATTAAGATAAAACATAAAAGGCGTAAAAAGAAAGAAAAACAAGAAGAAGTTAGTTCGTGTAATATAGGGAATATGATAAAGTAAGTGAGGGGGTAGGGATTGGGAGAGACATGATGCAACAATTTAAAACCAATAAAAAGCAGCTTAGAGCAAAGAAGTACGCATGTTCTGACCAATTTGATCAAGGAAGGGTGGAAATGGGAAGGGATTTTCATGTTACCACGAATTTAAATAAAGGAAAATAGGGGAGGGATGTGCATATAACAATGAATTGGACAAATAAAAGGAAAATAAGAGCTGGATGTGCATGTACTAGCAAAAATAAAAAAGAAGAAGGAAGCCCTTATGAAAGAAGACTAATTCATATAAGCCAAATTTGCTATGCTAATAGCCTAAATATCCCCAGCAGAGTCGCCATGTTGTCGTGCCCCTTTTTTATCGTGAAATCGGGTTTCATCATGTGATAACTCATTTAAGGAAGTATTAAAAGAGGAGAGTCGCCACCTAACGATTTTTAAGGTGCGCTAGGGAAACTATTTGCAAGTGACTCAGGTTAAACTAGTTTGCATCACCAAAGATCAGGTAAGGGCTCGAAATTACCTCGAAGAGAAGGTGTAGGCACTCTTCCAGGTCCAAAACTGTGGGTCCTGACTGAACTTGAATTATATGAATTATCAAATAAACAAAGATATAGAGAGCACGAAGCTTGAGAATTTTATTTATAAAAAGACTTCGAATAAATGAGTACAAACAGTTGATTCAAATGAAAGGGAAATCAGATGGGGGGTCCTATGTTTTTTAGCCTAAAGGATCACCCCGTGCAACAAATAATACTTCTTAACTCCCTCAAGATGGGGTGTTACTCATATTGTTCAGCGGGCACAAACTATCATCTCATGCTACCCGGTTACTATCTTTAAGTTATTACTTAAAGCGCACTAGTTCGATTATAAGTCGTACCTTATGCGTGTACTACCCGTCCCATATCTATGATCCAGAAGGCATTGGAACTCTACTTTGGGTGGTTCTAGACCTCACTTAGGTTGCTCAGAAAATGTCAAAACTAGGCGACATACAAAAAACACGTTGGATTTCACATATCGGCAATTAAAGGCTCAAGTTAGCCTCCACACTTAAACAACAAATGCATACGAAACAGGTTTTCATGTTAGGCAATTCAGGATTAAGGAACTTAAATCCCTATAGACATGATTTCTATGTGATAATACATCAAGGCATACAAGCAGTTTTAGGAACCGACGTTATCCATAGACAGGATTGTATAGGTTGTTGCACACTAATTATAAAGATGGCAGATTCCAGTAATTAGTCCTGTAGATGTTGCGCCTAGGTGATTTATATAATACAGACAGTGGCATCAATCGAGAGATACCCACAATTACTCATGCTCTTGATAATGGCCTAAGTGAGCGATAAACAATGTTGAGATGGGGCGTCATTAACAGTTATTAAGGCGAACAGTGGTATCCTATAGACAGGATTTCTAACGATCAGTACCTGGGAACCTGATTTTATTGTTATACCTTAATTTTGTAGGAATGTTTTCTTGGTGAACAACACGATGCAATAACAAATAAGGTGTTAGAGTCCTATAGGCATGATCTCTAGAGGATATGTTGCAGCAGTGCAAATTAAAAAAAAGTTCAACGATATTTATTTCGTACGGGCAGGTTTTAGAACAACATGTAGCAATAAAGCTATTAAAGCATTTGAGCTCATGCTTTGCTGGTAGACAAGTAGTGCAAGTGAGTGCTTTTCCCAATGGCATGATTGCCACAGTGTGCATAGAGAATGAAGGACATAAAGCAAGCACATCATGCAATCCTATAGGCATGTTATCTACCCATCGCATATTAACATTAAAATCTACCATATTCCCCTTTTATTAATAACCCCAATTGTTTATACAAAGATTATTACATGACCGATTAATGAGTAAAGTAACAATATTACATAACAGTAAACAGGGCTATAGTAGGCCCAAATAAAATAACTAAATACCCAGCCTTACTGGGCCTTCAATATCTCTTACATAGCATCCTTAGGCGTTCAACAATGAACCACGTTCAATACACGATCATGGGTCCATAGAAGAGTCCAAAACCCTTTCAATGAGCCACAACACCAAGTGTTGCACCACTTGGAACAACCAATATAGATACACAGTACATGATAGGGAAGTAGAGTATTGAGGATAGTTTTGGAGGTTGGGGGAATGACTAGGACCAAGCCCTAGTGTGCCAGAGTTCACAAGGGCCTCAATTGGA
Source organism: Nicotiana paniculata (assembly GCA_005239505.1). NCBI lineage: Eukaryota > Viridiplantae > Streptophyta > Magnoliopsida > Solanales > Solanaceae > Nicotiana > Nicotiana paniculata. Next base: position 25,204 of record ML315336.1, read on the forward strand.
CCTCGAGCAGTGATCACACTAGGGAGGCCAACAATAGAACCTAGATAGCCTTAGCTTTCCGCCGGCTAAGAATGGGAATTTAGGATATCACAGTAGCAAGTAAGGAGAGTGGACAGAAATTAAGTAATACACCAAATTGAGCATATAGAGCAACTAGTCAAGCAAGCTAGTAGGTTAAGAAAGGTTTACATAGCAGATTAACACATAGACAACCTCATAGGAATTAGGAGAATAAAATAGGTTTGCAGACATACATAGGTTATCATGTATAGATGCATGAAGTCGAACTAGTTGAAGCCTAAAGATCAAAATTAAGTTAAGTTTAACCTAATGCCATATTAATTAGTACTTAGACATTATGGATGGGTACACACATTGTGATAATTACTGAAAGGATAGGGTGGCAAATGAACCAAGGCATACTGGGAAAACATATTAGCATAGGAGCAAAGTCCTAGTTAATAGAAAAAATAGAGTATTTTTCTTCTTATAAAATCAGGATAGCATGAAACATGTTTAAAGCAGACTTTAGTGCAACATTCCATAGAGTTAGGGCTAATCCAAAAATGGCAATCAAGTATATACACGAGTTAGTACTAAAAGGTTCATCCAAGTGGGGGTGGTTCCCATAAAGTTAGGGTAGTATCCAAAACAAAAATATGAAGAAAATTTGTAACTAACAACATACAGTCATAGTAGTCAGGCTCATATCAAAATGGACTTTTATTTAAGTTCAAAACTAAACATGCTAAGATGCTAAATGGTACAAAACCCATTTCAGAAGACACAAAATTGTAGAGTGCCAATCATAGTATTAGCATAACACAAATAGTAGACTATCATGCGTTTAATTATCACAGAATGACAACAGAGTATTGAACATTATCATAGATAAATCATGCCCATGTAATTCAAACATATATGCAAAAAGAAAGAGAAAGTTGAACATTTCAAGGGTTTAAAACACTAACCAGTAGCTGAATCAAAAGACAGAAGAGTATAAAAGCAAAAACCTCAGATCCCTGATGCTTCAGAGTTCACAAGAGCCTCGAGAATGAGCTCCGAGCAGTGCTTGCACCAGAGGAGGTTGTTTAATGGCCTTGGCTTTCAACTGGCCCCGAATTTAATAATATTAGAGAGTGTTCGAGTGTAACAGTGAGTGAGTGAGTGAGAAGAGTAGTGAGAATAATAGCAGGGATTAGGAGATTCAAAGTCCATTTAAGGGGTTTTAGGGGAGGGGTTTATATAGTAGCAGAGTTAACACATAAAATAGGGAAACACGGTAAATTAAACACAGAATAAGGAAAATATGACATGCCAGAATTAATTAGAATCAATTTTAGGGCAGGTAACACATAGAATAAGGAAATACAGTAGGTTGAACGAAGAATAAGGAAAATATAGCAAACAAGAATCAATTAGAGTCAGTCTTAGAGCAAACAACACATAAAATAAGGAGGTACAGTAGATTAAACAAAAATAAGGAAAATATCAGTCAAACACAAGAAAGGGAAGAATATCAATCGAAAATCAGTGAAGAAAAAGGGAAAATCTCAAACCCTAGTTGGGACTGACGAGTTGAATCGAACCAATAATGCAAGAATCGTTCAATATAACATGTATAGAGACGAAAGATCGTCCAGATCTTCACAGAATCAAAGTAAATCGGCCCGTTTTTTAGGAGTAGTTCTTGCCAAAATAGGGCAAGAACTAGGTAGTGCCATAAACATGCGTATAATGATAAAGTACCTCAAAATAGGTAAGTAGATCATGGATTGATTCCATGTTTTAGTCGAAATCGGAGAGGGTTAGGGTTACGGTGGCTAGGATTTAACAGAGAAGAAGAGAAGCGAGGGGGTAATGAGGAGGCTGGGCAAAAGGGAAAATGGGTTAGGGTTTTATGTGAAAGGGGGTAATTAGAAAGGATTGGGTTATTGTGGGCCGTTGATCATTCGAGATCAACAGCCAGGATAGTAAGGGGGATGGCGAAGGGGGGTTATTTTGAGCGGGTTGCCGGGTATTTTAAAAGGGGTAATTTGGTTTTGGGCTTGGGGTAGTTGGGCTAAGGTTTGGGTGGTTTTGGGTCCGAAAATAGGTAAGAAATTGGGCTATTATTTAAATACCCCAAAATTTATCAAAATAATTTATAAGAAATACTTAATAAATGAATGAAAATATTGTTTATGCACTGAAATGATTAAAATAACAATTTTTCATTATAAAAATATAAATATGCTATTTTGACATAAATAATATAGAATAAAGAGCCTTTATGTATGAATATAGGCCATTACTGAAAAATTAGATAAATATCTTGAAAAACGCCAATGTAATTGTATGTAATGAAATAAAATATTTGAAACATATATTATAAGTGCAAAATAATTATTTTAGATAACTAAGTCATCACAAAATAATTTAAAAGGATAATTACTAGATATTTATATATAATTTAAATATAAGAAAATTTATTTAAAGCTCTAAAAATTATGGAAAATTATAGAAAATGCTTGTATATGTTTGTAAACTAAATAATGATGCAAATATGTTGTTTTAAAAGTATATATGTATTTTGAAAAATATGAGGGCAAAATTGGGTATCAACACTTGGCCAAGGGCATCCCGCTCTGTGACAGTCGAGTCTAGTTGTGGTAGGAGCCCATGTTTTAGCTGAGACTATTTTTCGGATTTATCCTTCATCAACCGGAGCTGATCCTTGGCCGAAGCCAAGTCCTCGTTGGTGGCATCCCATTCAGAGGCTAGGAGATCCATTTTTCTCCTCAACTCCTCAGCCGAGGTTGACCTTGTTCATATCGGCCCTGAGCTAGTCGATTAGGTCTATGTCATTTTGGACCTACGAGGTTCCAGCATTAGCAGTTGTGCTTGGACTCTTGTTATTAATCTCAAACACCCTTACCTATTCAACCAGAACGCCATGTTCCCGTTTCACCGTCGAGGCCTCCTTTTGAGATATTTCCATCTCGTCTTGGAGGACGGGGAGTTCCTTGAGGGCCTCATCTTTTTTCTCACTAAGGGCTTTGTACACGTCCTGCTGCTTGAGCTAGAAATCGAGATAACCCACCTCCATTCGAGAATGGTGGAAGCTCTCATGGTGAAGCACCGAGGCCTGAGGAATAAAAATGTTGAAATTATTAAAGTATGCTAATGTTGAATGAAGCCTTTAAGGATATGGAAAGAGAAACTTACCATGTTCAGCACCTATTGTGCAACATTGAAAAGGCTCGACGTATCCCACTTCGTTCATCTACGCTTGGTCCTCTTCGGTTATCAAATAACGAAGGTAGCTCGCCATGCCAACCGGCCCAGATAACACCCTAGTATTCCTCGATATCGTAAACATGACCTTTCTCTTACGGTGAATACACGTTCGGGGTAGGGAACTGCTTCACAAGCTTTGGTCTTGAGCTCGTCCTACTTGACTCCTGTAGTACGTCTTTTCTAGGGATCTCAAGATGGCCCAAACTGGAGCAATCTTCTAGCGCATCGACGTTCGTGCCTTCAAAAAATAGGTCGAGGTCCTCATCTGCAGCTCGTGACGCCTCGATTGGCTTTTCACTAACGGCCCGAACCTCGTCAAAAATAGACTCCGTGTGAGACGGTGACTCCGGAATATCAACGACATCGGCGGCTTCTCTAGAAACCGGAGTAGCTTCTCTAGAGGAAGGAGCCATAAGATTTCCCTCGGGCTCCCGAACTGAAGAGTGTTTGGCCTTACGATTGCCTGGGTGGGGGTGCTTTCTACTTCTTTGCAGCAATGGCCGGCTCATGGGCGACAAACTCTATATCGTCATCTTCAGGGTAGTCCCTGATCCGGTAAAGAGAACTAGGGTCAGGTACCCCTGGCCCGAGTACTGTTCTTGGTGCTCTTTCAGACCCTAACCGTGACTCTCTTTTTCTTGGCCTTGGATGGAGCATCCTAGGAGCTAGAACACCCCTCTTGCTTCTCTTTTTCTCCTCGTTATTCACAGGCTATCTCTAAGCGGAGGGTTTTGCTGATGTGGACGAGGCCTCGTCCTCGTCAACCGCCCAAATCTTGGTGGTCTTGGGAAAAACTGTGGAAGGAATAAAGGGACTTAGCCAAAATGACAATTAAACAAAAGGGAAGTTCAAATCAACAGAAAGGGAATACTTATCATGGAAACGTGCCTCCCACTTTCCTTTTGAAAGTTTACGCCACTCGCACTCGGGGTATGTCAATTGTTTAAAGATCCCCTATACCCACTCTTTGAAATGGGGAACTGTGTTGGGAACTCGGCCGACTGCTGCACAACGGGAAAGCCGTGCGATGAGGGAAAATAATGAATTCAGCAAATTATTTTAACAACTGAATTAGGGATGAACTTACATTTTAGGTTCCACCTCTCAAGAAATAGCATGAAATCGGAGGGGATGAGATCTTCGATGTTCACCGGAACGAATATCCCCGGCCAGCCTTGGTCCCTCTCTTCATCGATGCTGAGGAAGGGAGTCTTCTTTGCTTGTCGGACAAGCTTGATTAATCCCCCCCCCTCCCGAAATATCCGGGGGCTGTAGATGCGAAAGAGATGGTCGATGGTAAACTAGGGCTCCTCCGCGTTGTTGATAAATGAAGAAGGAGAATTGATCCTCCAAAATGATGGGTGATTTTTCCCGAGGCAGACCTTGTATCTTTTGAATAAATTAAGGACTTTTGTATCCATCAGATAAAGGGATACGTATAAACACTTAAGTACCCCTCCACATGAATGGTGATGTACTCATTAGGGTCAGGGATGACTACTTCTTTGCCCTCCCAATTGCTATCCTCCCGAACTGTCGGGAGTGTGCCTTCGATGATGGAATATATTTACCTCAAGAGCTTCTCACCTCTATCCCCTTGCTTGGAGGATTTTTCGACCTTAAAGTTGTTGTCTATAGAGCAGCCTTCGAGGATAAAATTCTTAAGACGAGGTCCCGGGGCTAGGGTTGTGCATAGATCGGACCGGATAAAATTTAGCACATTTCGTATTCGAATTTAGGATTTCAGATTCTACAAAAATCAATCTGAATCCTATCCAAATTAATATCGGATCGAATCGGATCTTAAAGTTTGGATCGGATCAATATTTTGGATTTTAGATCGGATTATTGATGCGTGGCTAGAATTCATGATTTTAAGCATTATATACCTTGCATTTTATGTGCTTTAATGATAAAAATACACGTCATATGTGCCTAATGGGGTTTATTTTANAAGTCAAAAAGGAGTGACCCGGGACTACCCTGGCGTTAGCCAAGCCTTAGCCTGCTAAAGACATCCCTACCCTGGCGTTAGCCAGGCCTTAGCCTGCTAACGCCAGCCCTGCCCTGGCGTTAGCCAGGACTTAGCCTTCTAACGCCAGGGGTACTTTGTCCGGTCAATTCCGAGTTTTGAAGATTTTAAGCGTTTCCAGGTTGGAATAGAAGTCTCCTACACGTTTAGGGTTTACCCTAAACATATAAATAGACCCAAAAACATAACATTGAAGAGGATATTTGATCATTGAAGGGGATTGAAATATTGAAGTGGAGGAACACACACCACACTTGGAAAAGGCTTCTACTTAGTTTTTTTTCTCTTCTCTTCTTTTAGTTTCATAGTTTATTAGTTCTAGAATTTTGGGTGCTAAATGAAGGTTGTAGTTGAAGCTTGAATTATTCTTATATTTTTATCTTAATTGGTTTGTTTATTCAATCTTGCGCTTAATTATTTAATTTCTTGATCACCA
>ML315337.1:0-22569 GCA_005239505.1 Nicotiana paniculata
TGTTAAAACAAGAATTTATTTCAATTAATTAATGATTGGCTTGCCTGACGATGGTGTCCGGCATCAACGTAGTTAATTTACTTTGAAAAATAATTCACCAGAGTAATAGTTTTAGGAAAAGAATTCAAGGAACAACGACAAGTCAATAACTCAATGTCAATAACCCGATCCTCAAAGCTCAGTGGAACCCGAAATACAAATTATCAAAGTCTTGTACAAATAAACTAGTGTCTTATCAATATCCAGCTATAACCAATCCCTAAGTGAAATGTAAAACTACCGAATAACTTGCACAGTCAGAAAGGAACGCATAAGTACATATATTAATGCGGCGTGCATCCTGATCCCACCAATCCTCCCTTATTTCTCAAGAACAATTACATTAACATTATATGATATTTATGTATGTATGTATATATATATATATATATATTAACAATTATATATATATTGCGGCATGCAATCCGATCCCACCAATCCTCCCTTATTCCTCCTTTACAATTACAATAACAGTAAATAATATTTAATATGTTGCGGGACGCAACCCGATCCCACTAGTCCTCCCTTTTTTCTCCTCAATATATCCATTATTCCTCCTTTCTCGGCGTGCAACCCGATCCCACCCGTCCACCCTTATTACTCATGTTGCGGCGCGCAATCCGATCCGACCAAACATTAGTTTAAATCAACAACAACAACCAATCCACAACTCAATTACCAGTACTACCAAGAGTATGAGTACACGACAATAAGAGAATCACTTAAAAATCAAAGGAATACAACAACCTTTACAAAAACAACAAGACATGTAAGGCACGTGATAACTACACAGGTAATCACAACAATTTAGACATGTAGCATATATGCACAAAGTCATAGAGGAACTCACAATTACAAAGTAACAAAACAACAAGGAAGGCAATAACTTCAACTAAGGCAAATAAGGCCAAACAACAAGCAAGAGGTAAATAAATGCTAACAACATCATATAGAGCATGTAAGTGTAGCCTAACAACAATATACCACATATTATGACAATTTGATCAAAGGCATGGAAAAAGACTAGACAATCTAACCGGTCAACACCACATATAAACTGTGTACCCACTCGTGACCTTACGTACACAACTTTCACATATTGAGATAGCTCAAGTGACTCAATTCCTAAGGGGTGGTTTCCCCCACACAAGGTTAGGCAAGCTACTTACCTCAATAACGTAAAATCCTACTCCGGGATGGCCTCGTCTCTGGAATCGGTCTCAAAAAGCTCCGAATATAACCATAATCATATTAATGCCATCAACATAGGCTAACAAATCGAATTTCACAATAAAAACTACAAGATATTCCAAAAATCCGAAATCGGCTAAAACCCTGCCCCTAGGCCCACGTCTCAAAACAGTAAAAAATGAAAGAATTAGAAACCACGTTCTCTCCCGAGTCTAACCATATAAAATTCATTAAAATCGGACATCGTTTGGTCCCTCAAATCCTCACCTCAAACTCTCCAAAACTCAAGCCCTAACTCCCTCAATTTGTGAAAATATCAATCAAATCCCAAAAACGAAGATAAATTCATGAAATATAACCAAAATCGAGTAGAGAAAACTTACCCCAATCCATATGGTGAAAATCGCCCAAATCCGAGCTCCCCAACTCAGTATATGACCGAATGAACAAACCCTTATTTTATATATTTTCTGCCAGCTATTCTGCCTCGTCTCTTGTTCCAAACAATCTTGAAACTCGCCTTTTATTCCTCCAATGGATTCCTTGTGAAACTCTAGTCAAGTTAGGCTTTTGAATCACTCCGTTTGACCTTATAATGAAGGAGATATGTTGGTTTCAATATTTGCAAATAGTGCAGATTTTTAAATACGCCGCCAGTGGCAATTCCGTAATTAATCTGAAAAATCTGACAACCTAATTCTTAGTAAAATGACCATAAAATCCTCATACGATGTCCAAATTTGACGATTCTTTTTGCTTCGAGTCTGTAATTACGATACAAATATAATGCTTAAATCAAAGAAAGAAATCGGAGCTCATTTGTTCAATATGATATCATTTATGCTTGAATAAACAGCGCCGAAACATATCAAATCAACTCAGAATGAACTCAAATTTTACACAAAAGTCCTAATACATCATACAGAGGTACTTGTGCCCCCAAACTATCGAGCGAAGGAAAATTCTCAAATCCACCGGTCGAGTCGTTACATTCTCCCCCACTTAAACATACGTTCGTCCTCGAACGTACCAAGAGTTGTTCCAAAGCCATCAAACCACTGCATGAGCTCATCATACATACACCCGGGGGTGATTCCCCATCACCCAAACCTATGTAGGACTGAAAACTCAATTTAACCGAAGATCCCACTTCATCCTTAGTCCGTAACCTTAGGACAGAACCAAATCTCAACATCTCAAATTCATCATAGGACTCAGATCTCGCATCATCTCACTGTATAACCTGAACAAGCCAAATCGAGCCATAATTCCAACCCAACGTACAATCACACGATGTTCCACAAAACTCAAATACTCGTAACAATAACTTCTGACCACCATAGTTTCCCAAATAACATTCTGGACGTCGGCAATACACTTCACATTGAATAGAACCTTGTTCCGGACCTCCACAACGCTGCCCATGATAAAGAAACATGAAGGGACTCATAACCGCCCATGCAGTCAACAAGTCAAGAAGCTCTATTGTCCGTCAAGGGCCATTGCCCAAATCTTAGCAAAAAAAGCCTCATACTTCCAAACACTCCTCAGCCCCAATATGATAGTGCGAATCTCAGGTCTAAGAACCTCATCTCAGCCAATACAAGCAGCACAACTAACAGCTCATCACAAAACCACACGGATTCTCATGCCACACAGCTCGTACGCCAACTTTGCAATAACTCAGTTATGCAGTACAAATAGAAGGAAAGCAAGGTATATGAATTATCTAACAAGTAAAACATGTGTAACAACAAAAGTACAATTTCATTAAATCATCCCACAGAGGGAAAACAAAACACCAAATAAACACAAGGAAAGGGTATCCCACATAACATCTGCTGCAGTGTGCACCTCGTTCCGAGATACTCATCACGCCAAAGTGCTCGGGTTCACTGATCACATGAATATTGATATCAAACACAGTAGAGTGCACAAGTATAATTGTGGGAAAATCAATAGAATTAACAAAACATGGAAGAAATCAAGAACAACTAAGGCGCAATGAACCAGTCAACATCACGAGGTCCATTTCGCCCACATCGCCATAAGGCATGAACAAAATTACAACATGCGTGGAGAATAATCATACAACTTCACAGTCCATCACGGCATAAGAGAATATAACATAACATAGGCCAGGGGCACAAATAATATCCATTCTGCCTGGTAAAATAACTGTGATAACAATCTCACAAGAGCACCCAAACTTGACATGATATAAAATACATATTCTCGTTGAGCTTTCAAATAGCCCCCAACCCAAATCTTGATCATTCCCAAATAGGTAATATCCTACCAAAACCTAGCAATAATGTATGCTATCAGTTATCCCATTCTCAACATGCCTTCACAATCCGCATACAAGAAATAGCCCGCATATGGGGACATCTAGCCCCAAAACCTTCGGAATACCGAAATTTCCATACCCGAACTCAACTATGCTAATCGAATGGATGATACATCACTCGCACCCCATCATCTTACTGAATCACCCATATAGATTTTTTGGCCGCGTGACAAAACCTAAACCTCAAAAGCCTCAAAACCCAGTAATCACTATGCCACTAGCCACGCACCCGCAAACCAAAACTCAAGGGTCTTTCCTAAAACGCACGTTCTTCACGTATGATATCCAATAATACCAATCTTATATTAACTTCTAATATCCATCCAGGAGAAAACCATAATGTACAACATATTCCTTATGCCCATAGCAGCCAGCCGACTCAAGCCGTTACCAAAACCATCGAGAACTCTTCGAGATCCGTCTGCACTCAACTAAACCATTAGGACCGCATCTTCCCAACTCAATCGAGCCACATAAACCATCCAACCTAAGAATACTGCCACAAATTCCAGTAGGGAATTCCCATTCAAAAAGGACCAGTTACTTCCATTACTATGCTGACCCAACACCATAGAGCTGGCCCATTTCTTCTTTTACTCGTAGTCTTTCCTCTGAGGTAACAACTACCCCAACCAAAACTCATTGAAGAAAATCCTAGTACAAGCCACGTAGCCTAACAACTCATAAACCACCGTATCTCCCTTGAAGCACCCCATGATTCCCCGACCGAGATTCCCATGCTGAATAGACCTTCTATGAATCTGAAGCTATTTCTCCGACCCCCTTTTGAAACTGAAATGAAAATACATTAATGACATAGAAACACCGTAAGTCCCATCACCCCATGAACGATCTCATATCTTAGTCATATATAAATTTCGGGAACCTTCCAATACCATCTATATACACTTCTTAGGCCAAAACTGTCACGCCCGAACCTAGGGAGGCGTGGCTGGCACCCGATGCCGCACTGACCCAAGCGAACCACTCTGTAAATCATTTATGTTCTTTGTAAATATCATGGTCCAACATGGCCACAACTCATAATGTATAACTATTAGTGGGAAATATTGTATCAATAAACAATCGTTCTTAAAACATGAATACATATGGGCCGTTAAGGCCTCTAACATACTGTACAAAATAAACTTTTGTCTACAAAGCCTCTAAAATTATTTGACATCAAATAGGACAGGATACCGACCTACCCATAAGTCTGTAGAAAACTTCTGGCACGATGACTCATAGACTCGGCTGCACTCCGAATGAGGTGGAGTCTTACCGATCCTTCGCTGAAGCCAATCTCGCCTACTATGAGGGCTCGTCAAACTGATTATCTATACCTGCAGGCATGAATGCAGCATCCCCAACAAAAGGACGTCAGTACGAATAATGTATTGAGTATGTAAGGCAGAACTGAAACATGACCATAATTCAAGATTAATTAAAGACATATAAGAATCAACCTAAATCTCTAAAGTGCCACCGTATATGCATACTTATTATACTTACATATATAATGCTTCTCTTTGAGACTATTTCTATTATCCATATCATATGATGCATGACTGCCCAACTGATCAGTGGTAGCTGCCCGACCGGCCTTCGCACGGTGGTAAATGCATGACTGCTCGACCGGCCATAGCTCGGTGGTAAATGAATTTACATGACTGATCAACCGGTGGTAAATAATGATACATAACTGCCTAACCGGTGGTAACTGCCCGACTGGCTGTAGCATGGTGGTAAATGAATATGCATGTCTGCCCAACCGGCGGTAAATAATAATACATAACTGCCCAACCGGTGGTAACTGCCCGACCGGCCATAGCACGGTGGTAAATGAATATGCATGAAGATGCGTGTATCACTATATTATAAAAATTAACATCTATATCATATACCTCAATAGGAACTTAGGGACATACTGATACATGCTTGAATATCATTTTACAAGAATGAATAACATAGACATCTTTAACTGCTAAGAGTAAAAACACTTATGAAATAGCATTACGCTTACGTATCGTTACTTGGATCATGCCAAAAGAAATAAGGAATAACCTTAACATACCTGGATTAGGGAAAAATCCGTGTGATATTCTTGTTCGAATTCAATGTCCATTGAACTAGGAGAATACGATGGCTCTTGTCGCAAAATAGTAACCGTGGATCAATAAAATCTCATTTGATCGTCCAGTTCAAAGGAGGTAGTTTCTACTTGTTTTATACAGCGAGAATTGCTTATAGCTCAAAGTATGTAGTCATGCAAGAAAAAGGAAAGAACTGTTACATGACAATTATGAAGCAGGAGAAAGAGTATAGTCTTGCCCAAAGAATATACTTTAGGTTATGTGGTTGATGGAGAGAAACTATCAAAATATTTGCCTCTGGGGAGTGTGTGTGTGTGTCCTCTTAAATTTTAGGGAATAGAGTCTTGGAACAGAACTTGTTTATCTTAAAACTACGGTATAGTTGCCTATTAAACTTAAAGCATATTGCTGAGAAGCTTATTATAAAACAATGACCAAATACAAATTGCTGAAAGTGCTGCTCTTCTTATTCATGAAAAAATGGTACTTCTTAATATCCTTTAGTAATATATAGAAGGCAATAAAAGGGTGGAGAAGATCTGATGTTATAAGATATTATGGTAGCAACCACATATTTATGCTATATGTGGTTGATGTGGTTATGGGAAATAATAAGTTTCCACCTAACTAAAGGTTACTAAGAGTCATCTTTTGGAAAGTGGCTTGCTGCCACGTGGGATGGGGATTTTAGTCTTTATCCACTTATTTAGGTAATTAGGTAGTGTCCCGTTACCCGGTAATTAACTAATTACCCGCATAGTTAAGAATTATTTCAAATTATTTAAAATTCAACTTATTTTTAATACACTTTATACATTCTACTATCATGGTCATATGATACCACATAAAATAATACATACACTATTATTTCATTAAACATCTAAGTAAAAATACATATATTTTCTCAACTTATAATTTTTTCCTAATCTCATATAAAGAATAAAAATTCTCGTATACTTAATTCTTAAAATGGTAAAAAAGATAACCTTCTTTTCTTGTGAGAAAATAATTTCTATCTTTACAATAAAGAAAATCTCTTAAACTTTCTTATATTACGTGTATAATTTACCATATTAGAAAAATAGTAATAATGGTAACTATCCAAATATTTTACTTATAAAACTTTTTACAAAAACGTTCCACTCAATATAAATACCATATCAAAAGGTATCTAACGGTATTAGGTTGTTATATTTACGGGGTCTTATAATAACATAGTGACAAATACTCTATAATCTCATGAATGGTATTAATCCTTTGAAGCTCATATGTATTACTACGACTTATTTTAATATTAATGTACGGGATGTAACAAAAACTGAGGTAACACATGACTCTGCAATCTGACTGCCGCTAGTGGACTCCCCCACTTGACCTGAAGCCATAGAAAACAACATTTGATGATCCGCAAAACTAACCTTCACACCTCGACAACACCAATCACAAGGTACTCAATTCATCCACTAAGCACATGTCCATTCTCGTGACCGTCAAACTCGCTTCCTTCAGTGCTTTGAATGACAATATATACCTTCCACTGAGTAGAAATCTCATATGAACCACATATTCTCCAATACCACCAACTATCCTCAATCAACATCCACCTCGTGCCCCCACCACAATCTCGACGACTAGTCCACCAATTAAACCTTCCCAAGCTCGTACTCATCCACCAGATGCCGGAACCCGCTGCACCTCCATGTGAACAACTGAATTGTCTCTCAATACCCCTGTATCTTCAGTCTGGACGACACGTTGAGATAATGTCTAAGCATCCCTGACTCCCTCGTAGCCTATTTGTAGCATCACGAATCATTGGTGCATAGCGGACACTGAGTGCGCAATATCATACATGAGTAGATGTAAAGGAACATAAGTTACATGCTTCGAGCTGGATCAATATTGCACGATAAGGAATGAAAGAAGGGAGATTATCCTAATAGTTCTGTAGCCTCTCGAAGATAAGTATAGACGTCTCTGCACCGATCCACAAGACTCTACTAAACCTGCTTATGATTTGTAGCACCTATGAACTTAGGACTCTGATACCAACTTGTCACGATCCAAAATCCCTCCGAAGGATTCGTGATGGCACCTAGTCTCTAAGACTAGGTAAGCCTAACATTAACAGAAATAACAAAAATATTTACTAACTTCGAACAATTCCGAAATAGAAATCTCTAAACAATTTATAATCCCAAAACCGGTAGTACAAGTCATAAGCCTTTCTAGGAGTAGTTTTACAAAATGAATGCATCATTGTTCCAGAACAAAAGGTAACAATGGAAATAAGTACAATAGAAGGTGACTCTGAGACCTGCGAACGCAACAGTAGGTTTACCATGAGTCTCCAAAGCAACGATCCGCACAACTACTAACGATCAAATACCTGGATCTGTACAAAAATATACAGAGATGTAGTATGAGAACACCACAACGGTGCCCAGTAAGTATCAAGACTAACCTCGGTGGAGTAGTGACGAGGAACAGTCAAGATAGCTACTGGTCTAATAAGCTGAAGAATATATGATAATAAACTAACAAGATAAAGATAACAAAGCAACGCCAATAGCAGGAAGAAATCAAATTACAAACAGTAGAGACGATAAGGGGAAAACACGGATGGTACCCAAAAGTAACCAAGTAAATTAACATCAACATAGCTGGGATACAGACAAGTAAAAATGTGCTCAAACAAGGAAAACAATGTTAACTCAACCAATCGCATCATTCCTAATAACATTTCCGACCATCCCAATCCTCGAAATCTCATATCATAAATCTTAATTTCAAAACCCTTAGCACGCATGGCACCTTGTGCCCACATATTTCCATCTCACTTTGCACAAAAAAATCCACGTACAACCTAGAACATAATGTCCGCAACCAATGCAATTAAGACGCCCAAGGAATCTCATTTATATAACATACAATAAATTTTTAGTTTCTAAACCAATTAGGAAATCAGCGAGAAAAGAGGAAGTTATTTTTTTGTGAAATCATTTGAATTAAGAAAATACCCTTTTCAAATAAAATACAACATCAAATAAGCTATTGCCTTTAATATAGGATTTATTAAATTAACACTTAATAGAAATTTCTTTTTAAGCAAGATCAAATGTCACGACCCAAAATCCATTAAGGTCGTGATGGCACCGAACACCACTGTCGGGCAAGCCGGCACAATATAGTTAAATTAAATTCCTATTTTAGTGTTTTGAAATCATTACTTTTCGTTTCATTACATAATAATCAAATAAAATTTACTGAGTAACTATCGATATGTTAACAATTCATTTAAAAACTACACCCCAATCATCCCAGAACCCGGTATCACAAGTGCATGAGAAATTTCTAAGAAGTACACATGTAATACAATAATTGTTCAGAGTACAACCTGGACAAAGAAATTATAATACAGTACAATACATCTGAGGGAGACTCTGTCGGCTGTGGTTCGTCTCGAAATTGTGCAGCTCGTCTAAGTCCCCATATCAACCATGCCACGGCGCCAGCGGGGCCACGAGATATACATGTACCTATGCAACAAAATAGAAAGTGTAGTATGAGTACGAAAATAACGTATACTCAGTAAGTATCCCGCCTAACCTCGAAGAGGTAGCGACGAGAGGTCAAATTTGACACTTTCTAGAGGTCAATTTAATAAAATCAAGGGTGACACTAAGCATGGGTATCATAGGTAATTAACAGATAATGATAGGAAATAACAACTTCTTCCACATTTACAAATTTTAAGTCTTCGTCATTTCAGTTGACAACTTATAATTCAAGGTCAGTAAACAGTTAAAAATCACAGAAAATACTCAGCAAATATCATGCACAATTGTGCCAAGGGTCGAACGGCTTGAACCAACGATAAATTTAAAATGTGCACTGCTGAAGGGTCGAACAACTCGAACCATAGATGCATCTATTACCCCGCTCGCGAATCGTACATGCGACGCGGTCAAATATAAGTAATAGAGTTACCTCGCTCGCGAATCATACATGCGACACAGGTACTCATTTATATACACACCACGTTCAAATAGTAAAATCCAGACTTTATCAGGAAATAATTACCCAAGGAAGTGATAAATTCTGTTTTAGTGGTCACGAAGATAGTGTTTAAATATTTTCTGGAAAATTCATTAGCCAAGTTTGATAAGGTTTAAACATTTTTAAATTTATCAGTAAAGTTACAAGCACAACAAGTAAAGCATGCTAGTGGGTCCTAGACTACCCAGACACAAGCATAATAGTAGCTACGCACGGACTCCCGCACCTCGTGCGTACGTATCCCCCACAAATAGTAGCACATATTCAATTATGTTACCTATGGGGACAGTTCCCCCTTACAAGGTTAGAAAGGAGACTTACCTCGCTCCGAAGATTCATAACCGGCTTCCAAGCCCTTCCGATGACTCAAATTGATGCACAACACCCCAAAACTAGCCAAATAACGGGCAAACCAATGAAAATATACTCTAACACTTATAACAATTCAATTTATATAAATTCCCAACTCCGCTCGAAAAGTTGATAAAATTTCCCTCGGGCGCACGTGCCCGGATTCCTAAATGTTTCGAAGATAAAGTTTACCCATAACCTCACGAACTCAAATATATAATTCTCTCTCAATTTCGTGCCCAAATTCGTGGTAACAATCCAAAAATACAAATTTCTAGGTTTTTCTTCAAAACCCTAAGTTTACACTAATTTCCCATGATTTTCCATGTTAAAATCTAGATATAATCCAAGTAATTAACTTGCAATATGTGGGATTGACTTACCTCCAAGTTGCTAGGTGAATATCCATCTCAAGAAGCTCCAAAAATCTCCCAAGAATGAAGAAATGAGCAAAAATGCTCAAACCCCCGCTTTAAACACTCACTGCCCAGCGATCTTCGCGCCCGCGACAAGACCTTCGCGCCTGCGGCAAAACCTTTGCGCCTGCGGTGGGTTTTCCGCACCTGCGGTCTTCACACCCGCGGCCCATTCTTCGCGCCCGTGGTGCTTGGCCAGCCCATGTATTTTCGCTTCTGTGACTCATGCCCCGCATCCGGGAGCTCGCACCTGCGGCCATCCAAGTGCAGGTGCGATAACACCAGAAGCTGGGAGCTTCAGCTTATGCTCTCCAAGTTCAAACTTGGTCTGAGGCTCGTCCGTTTAACACCCGGGGCCCCCGGGGCCCAACCCGAACATGCCAACAAGTTCCAAAACATAATGCGGACCTGCTCGAGGCCTCAAATCACATCAAATAACATCGAAACAATGGATCACAACTCAATTAAATCTTTATGAACTTTAGAATTTCAAACTTCTTCATTTGACGCCGAAACCTATCAAATCACGTCCGATTGACCTCAAATTTTGCACACAAGTCACATTCAACATTACATACCTGCTCCAACTTTCGGAATCACAATCCGACTTCGATATTAAAATTTCCACTTCCGATTCAATTCCTCAAAAACCTTCAAATTTCTAACTTTAGCCAAATGACTCCAAAATGACCTACGGACCTCCGAATTTACCTCTGATCGTGCTCCCAACACCAGAATCACCATACAGAGCTACTCCTAGACTCGTAATCCCAAACAGACATCAGTATCACTGATATGCACTCCAACCCATACTTATGAAATTTCTTCTAAAATGCTGACTTCCACAATATGCGCTGAAACGCTCCCGGGTAATCCAAAACCCGATCCGAACGTATGCTCGAGTCCGAAATCATCATACGAACCTGCTGGAACCTTCAAATCCTAATTTTGAGGTCGTTTACTTAAAAATCCAATCTTAGTCAATCCTTCCAACTTAAGGCTTCCGAAATGAGAATTTTCTTTCCAAATTGACTCCGAACTTCCCGAAATTCAACTCCGACCACGCCTACGAGTCATAATACCTAAAATGAAGCTGCTCACGGCCTCAAACTGCCGAACGATGAGCTAGAGCTCAAAACGACCGGTCGGGTCGTTACATCAAATCTCAAACGGGTTAAGGAAATTTCATTGAGAAACTAATTGAAATAAAATATAACAATTATTGGAATTTGAATTATTGAAATGTATATATATACGGCGATTTCAAATTTAAAAGGTCATGCAAAGTAGAGTAATACTAATTCCTTTATTTTAAATCACAATATTACTAACAACTTAGTTGGACAGGAGGATATGATTCAACCCGATCCCAACAATCCTCCCTTATTCCTGCTTAACAATTACAATAACAGTAAATAATATTTAATATGTTGCAGCACGCAACCCGATCCCACTAGTCCTCCCTTATTGCTCCTCAATATATACCTTTATTCTCCTGTTGTAGCGTGCAACCCGATCCCACATGTCCACCCTTATTACTCATGTTGCGGCGCACAACCCGATCCCACTAAACATTAGTTTAAATCAACAACAACAACCAATCCACAACTCAATTACCATAATTTATACTACCAAGAGTATGAGTACACGACAATAAGAGAATCACTTAAAAATCAAAGGAATACAACAACCTTTACAAAAATAACAAGACATGTAAGGCACGTGATAACTACACAGGTAATCACAACAATGTAGACATGTAGCATATATGCACAAAGTCATAGAGGAACTCACAATTAAGAAGTAACAACACAACAAGGAAGGAAATTACTTCAACTAAGGCAAATAAGGCCAAACAACGAGCAAGAGGTAAATAAATGCTAACAACATCATATAGAGCATGTAAGTGTAGCCTAGCAACAAGATACCGCATATTATGACAATTTGATCAAAGGCATGGAAAAAGACTAGATAATCTAACCGGTCAACACCACATATAAAGTGTGTACCCACTCGTCACCTTGCGTACACAACTTTCACCTATCGAGATAGCACAAGCGACTCAATCCTAAGGGGTGGTTTCCCCCACACAATGTTAGGTAAGATACTTACCTTAATAACGTAAAGTCCTACTCCGGGATGGCCTCGTCTCTGGACTCGGTCTCCAAAAGCTCCGAATCTAACCATAATCATATTAATACCATCAACATAGGCTAACGAATCGAATTCCACAATAAAAATTACAAGATATGCCAAAAATCCAAAATCAGCCAAAACCCGGACCCTGGTCCCACGGCTCGAAACCAGTCAAAATGACAGAATTAGAAACCTCATTCTCTCCCGATTCTAACCATATAAAATTCGTCAAAATCGAACACTGTTTGGTCCCTCAAATCCTCACCTCAAACTCTCCAAAACTCAATCCCTAACTCCCTCAATTTCACTTTGAAATTATCAATCAAATCCTAAAAACAAAGTTGGATTCATGAAATGTAATCAAAACCGAGTAGAGAACACTTACCCCAATCCATATGGTAAAAATCGCCTCCAAAATCGCCCAAAACCGAGCTCCCCAACTCAATATATGACCGAATGAACAAATCCTTGTTTTATATATTTTTATGCCAACTATTTTGCCTCGTTTCTCATTCCAAACAATCTTGAAACTCACTTTTTATGCCTCCAATGGATTTCTTGTGAAACTCTAGTAAAGTTAGGATTTTGAATCACTCAGTTTGACCTTATAATGAAGGAGATATGTTGGTTTCAATATTTGCAAATAGTGCAAATTTTTAAATATGCCGTCAGTGGCAATTCCGTAATTAATCTGAAAAATTAGACAACCTAATTCTTAGTAAAATGACCATAAAATCCTCATACGATGTCCAAATTCAATGATTCTTTTTGCTACGGGTCCGTAATTACGATACATATCTAATGCTTCAATCAAAAAAGAAACCGGAGCTCATTTGTTCAATATGATATCATTTATGCTTGAGAAACGGGCTCGAAACATATCAAATCAACTCGGAACGAACTCAAATTTTGCACACAAGTTCTAATACATCATACAGAGATACTTGTGCCCCCAAACTATCAGGCGAAGTGAAAATTCTCAAAATGATCGATCAAGTCCTTACACTTGGCTTTTCAAACCTTGCGAGGAGGTTAGCCACGTGAGACTCAACCTTTTCAACTTGTATTTTCTCCTTCCAAGAGTTTTGATTTTGAAGCATTGGCCACCATGGCCAGTCAGGGTCAACTTGATGCCTTGCCGAGACTGGGTGCCTTTTTGTATGTTAGCTAGTATCAAGTGATAATCCTGTAAATTAGGCTTGCCATCCTTTATTTGTCTTAGTTTCGGAACAGAGTTAGACCGGAAGGGATTCAAAGAAAAACAAACAATGGAATGAACAAATGAATTTGGACAAGAGGTATTCCTTTTAGGGAAAGGAAAGAAGGATTTATCTGGAGTACATGCAGACTTCAATGAACATGACATGCCTCTTGGACTGGATGCCTGATCTGTGTAAATCGTCCAACTCTCAGAAATTCATCACAACTTTGATTCAAAACCGAGAAACCTTGCCCAGGACTATGTCGATGCCAGTGACTTTGAGGATCCTCTTTTAGATCAGTGGCACCCTTTGCTGGTTTTCACCAGCTGACCTCTCTCATTTCTCTTCTCACCATCGCCTTATAGTGCTCTTTGCGAGTTTTCACTAACAAAACTCTCTCATTTTCGAATTCCTCTGTTTACCATCGCCTTATGGTGCCCGTGAGGGTTTTCACCGATAAGACTCTCTCATTTATTTCTCTCATTTAGTTGCCTCAAAACCAAGTGACTGTATCATCCAATTGAGAACATTCTCGTTGATTGATTGAAAGGACTTGAAAGGATTTGGGTAAAAAGTATTTGAATTGAATTACAACTTTGGAACCTTTCGGACGAAATCATCGCCGAATCATTGTAACTTCTGCCCCTGTTTCAAATTTTGGGGGAATTTGGATTTTTATTTTGGTGTGACTGAACCCCGGTGAGAGGCTGCCCATGTATCCTTTCGAAATCAAGTTGAACGTAGTTCAAAAAACTTTTGTTTTTTTGATTTTCTTCTTTTTCTTGTCTTATTTTTTTTAATCATTTTTCATCATTTTTCTTTTTGTTTAGTAGCAAATTCCATGTTCCAAAGAGGGTGACCAAAGAAAGAGGGAACCGGCTCAAAAGGGTTGCAAGGATGGGTAGCGTTTGCGTAGCGAGAATGAATGCCTTCGTCATCCCAATCAGAGCATGTTAAAAACTATGACAAAGGGGTCTAACATAATACCTCTTAACTGCATCTGCATTGACAGCTGTCTCGGGGTCATTTTATCAAATATCTCCCAAATATATCGCTCCCTTTGGCAACACTCTTCTTATAATGTATGGACCTTTCCAGTTTGGAGAAAACTTTCCTTTTGGTTCTTTATAATGCGGGAGAATACGTCTCAGGATGAGTTGACCCACTTCGAATTTCCTGGGCCGCACTTTCTTGTTGTAGGCACGGGCCATTCTCTGTTGGTACACCTGCCCGTGGCAAACTGCGGTCATCTATTTTTCATCAATCATAGTCAACTATTCCAACCAGGTTTTGACCCATTATTCGTCCTCGATCTCGCTTCAACAACGATCCGAAGGGAGGGAATCTCAACTTCTATGAGTATACAGCTTCAGTTTCATAGACCAATAAGTAAGGAGTAGCCCCGACTGATGTTCGCACAGTTGTGAGATATTCCAATAATGCAAAAGGCAGCTTTTCATGCCATTTCCTGGAGCTTTGAATCAACTTTCTAAGAATCTTCTTGATGTTCTTGTTGCCGTTTCAACGGTGCCATTGTCTTTGGGTCGGTAAGGGTTAGAATTACGATGCGTAATTTTAAATTGTTCGCATACCTCCCTCATCAAGTGACTATTCAGATTTGCAGTATTGTCTATAATGATAGTTTTAGGAATACCAAAACGACAAATAATGTTGGAATGCACGAAGTCCACCACCGCTTTCTTAGTGACATCTTTGAAAGTGACCGCTTCGACCCACTTTGTGAAATAATCAATGGCAACCAGGATGAATTTGTGCCCATTTGAAGCTTTCGCCTTGATTGGACCTATAACATCCATGCCCCAAGCAACAAATGGCCAAGGCGCTGACATAGGATGTAACTCTGAAGGTGGTGCATGAATCAGGTCACCGTGTATCTGGCATTGATGGCATTTCCAGACGAAACTAAACAATCCTTTTCCATGGTCATCCAGTAATAACCTGCCAGAGAATTTTCTTTGTGAGGACATATCCATTTATGTGAGGCCCGCATACCCACTAATGCACTTTGTTCACGATCTTTTCAGCTTCTCGGGCGTCTACGCACCTCAAAAGATTAAGATCCAGAGTTCTCTTGTACATGACTTCTCTGCTCAAAAAGAAACTGCTGGCAAGCCTTATGATAGTTCTCTTTTGATCTCCATTAGCCTTCTAGGGATATTCCTTTGTTTTAAAAAACCTTTGATATCATGATACCATGGTTGGACATCTGTTTCTATTTCAATTTCATTACAATAACCATGCCTTTCTCGAATTTGGATTTCTAACGGGTCAATATGGACATTTCCCGGGTATGGCAGCATTGAGCCTAAGGTAGCCAGTGCATCAGCTAACTCATTGTGGAATCGAGGAATGTACCTGAACTCGACAAACTTGAACCATTTGCTAAGATCTTCCACATGTTGCATGTACGGGATAAGCGTGATGTCTCGAGTTTCCCATTCACCTTGGGCTTGCCGAATAATCAAGTCAGAATCCCCCATGATTAGCAATTCTTCTACATCCAGATCAACTGCCATATTCATGCCCATAATGCAGGCTTCATACTCGGCAGTGTTGTTTGTACAGAAGGACCAAAGGCGGGTTGTGTCCGGATAGTGCTGCCTGTGGGCAAAATCAGAATTGCTCTAATCCCGACAGCCTTTGCATTTACAGCTCCATCAAAGAACATTTTCCAAGCATTAGTGTCCTCTGGAATTACTTCAACTGAGTTTACTTCCTCGTCTGGAAAGTAAGTACTTAGGGGTTGGTATTCATCATCAACCAGGTTCTCAGCTAGGTGATCCGCCAAGGCTTGAGCTTTCATCGTTGCGGGTGACATAAACAATGTCGAACTCAGTGAGCAGGATTTTCCATTTTGCTAACATTCCCGTGGGCATTGGTTTTTGGAATATGTACTTCAAGGGTTCTATTCTTGTTATGAGATACGTTGTGTAGGACAAAATATAATGTCTGAGCTTCTAGGCGACCCAAGTCAAAGCACAACAGGTTCTTTCCAACAAGGTATATTTGGCTTCATAACTGGTGAACTTCTTGCTCAGGTTGTATATGGCTTGTTCTCTCTTCCCGGTCACATCATATTGCCCGAGGACACATCTAAAAGAATTTTCCAAGACTGTCAAGTACAAAAACAAAGGTCTTCTGGGCTCAGGCGGAACCAACACTGGCGGATTTGACAGATATTCTTTGATTTTATCAAAAGCTTCTTGGCACTCATCTGTCCATTTGATCGCCACGTCTTTCTTCAGAAACTTAAAAATGGGCTCACACGTGGTAGTAAGCTGAGCAATGAATCTACTGATGTAATTCAACCTCCCTAACAGACTCATGACCTCCTTCTTGGTTTTCGGAGGTGGTAAATCCCGAATAGACTTTATCTTTGTCGGATCTAACTCAATACCCCTCCGACTGACTATAAACCCCAGAAGTTTCCTAGATGGAACTACGAACGCACATTTAGCTAGGTTCAGTTTCAAATCATACTTGCACAGACGCTTAAAGAACTTCCTTAAGTCTCGCACATGGTTTTCTTGCATTCTAGATTTAGTGATTGTATCATCCACATACACCTCAATTTCTTGGTGCATCATGTCATGGAAGATGGCAGACATAGCTCTCATGTAAGTTGCCTCGGTGTTTTTCAGACCGAATGGCATGACCCTGTAATAGTAAGTTCCCCCACGGTGTGGTGAAAGATATCTTTTCTGCGTCTTCTTCATCCATCAGAACTTGGTGATACCCAGCATAACAATCTACAAAGGACTGTATCTCATGTTTGGCACAATTGTCGACAAGAATGTGGATGTTTGGAAATCGAAAGTTATCATTGGGGCTTTCTTTGTTCAAATCCCTATAGTCAACACACACTCGGATTTTCCCTGTATTCTTTGGTAATGGAACCACATTAGCCAACCACGTGGTTTATTAGACCACTCGGATCACACCAGCTTTCAATTATTTGGTGACTTCTTCTTTGATCTTATCACTAATGTCTATTTTGAACTTTCTTTGTTGGACAGGTGGACAACTGGGATAAGTCGGCAACTTATGTATAACTAAATCGACGCTTAGTCCTGGAACATCATCGTAGGACCATGCAAACACGTATTTGAATTCAAACAAAAGTTGGATCAATGCATCTCTAGTTCTTTCATCAGCGTGAATACTTATCATGGTTTCTCTGATCTCTTCTGAACTGCCCAAATTAACTGGATCGGTTTCATTTAAGTTTGGGTTAGGCTTATTTTCAAATTGTTCCAATTCTCGGTTTATTTTCCTAAAAGCCTCATCTTCATCATATTCATTTCTTGATTCATTATTTCACAGTTAGACAGCATTTTAGTATCTGGGCATGAAGTCCGCAAGCATGTCCTGTTATTTAAATATGCATTATTAGAACTGAAAAGAAGAAGATAAGAAAAATAGCAAAATTAGAATAAAGAAAAAATGAGACATCCACTGACGATGAAATATTGATTTCATTTCATTGAATTGAAGATAGGAAATGTTTACATTGAAATCAAAAGACAACAAAAATAAAAACATTCGAGTTACACCCTGAAGTAACTCGTAATGTAGAAAATATGGCAAGACTGGACTACCGGAATTCCCGCCTGACAGGGAATGGAGTAGCCTTCCAATTTTGAAGCTTGGCATTTGGCCCCATATACTGCACCTCGACAGTGCTCGTGCCTTCCCCTAGCTGGACCATGTGAACCTCATACAACATTTGTTTCTTGGCCTCACAAATATCCTTTTCTTTTTCTTCTAGATACTTGGGCTTGACAAATGATCTGGCAATATGTGGGATAGGCTTGTGGTAGGACCCAGTCTTTTTTTTGCGCTTATCTGCCCATATTCTTTCAGCTTCGGTAGCTGGGAAACACACGCCGAAAAACTTCTCATTGGCGATCGCAGTGACAAGCTCTGTGGTGCCTTGTAGAGATTCCCGAGCCCCTTTCCGGGCTTGTACCCATGTTTGATCATTTCAGTGGCGACCATGGCGGAGGCATTAGATAAGCAAGGTTGTGGGCATGTGGCCCCTTATTCATATTGATCGGCGACCACAATCTCAAAAGCCTGGTATACAATATGCTCACTGCCTTCCCTCGCTTCAAGGCACGGGACTGAGGAATCCCTATAGATGGACTGCTCGTCCTCCCTTGAACAATAATTTCTTGATTCTTGTACTCAAATTTGACCATTTGGTGGAGAGTGGAGGGAACAGCTCCGGCAGCATGAATCCATAGTCTTCCCAAAAGAAAATTGTACGAGGTGTCCATATCTAGAATCTGTAAAGTCACTTCAAAGTCCACAGGGCCAATGGTCCATATTATATCGATTTCCCCTATGGTATCTCTCTTGATGCCGTCAAAAGCCCCTACACAAACATTGTTGGGTCGGATTCTCTCTGTTCCAATCTCTATTATCTCGAGTGTTGAAAGAAGGAAAATATCGACCCCTGAACCACCATCTAGCATGACCCTCTTCACATAGTAGCCCTGACATTTGACAGTCAAATGAAGGGCTTTGTTGTGGGCAGCTCCCTCTGGGGGCAAATCATCGCGGCTGAAAGAAATCCTGTTGAGCTCGAAGAATCGTCCAGCCATTCTCTCCAGTTGTTCAACAGAAGCTTCAACTGGGACGTATGCCTCGTTCAATATTTTTAAGAGTACTTTCTGATGTTCATTTGAGCTCAACAGCAGAGATAGAAGCGAGGCATGGGAAGGAATCTTCCGGAGCTGGTCCACTATTGCACAATCCGAGGTTTTCATTTTTTGAAAAAACTCTTCTGCCTCCTCGGCGCTGACATGCTTCTTAGGTAGAAACTGTTAATCCCTTTTCAGCTTTAATTCTTCTGGGTTGTGGTATTTCCCAGGTTGATTCATTTCATTTACGTCTCCAATGACTTCTTTTCCTTTGTAGGTAACCACTGTCTTGTTGTAATTCCAAGGAACTGCAGTGGGGTCTCTCATGGGATTCTGTGGTGCGTGGCTGATAACTACGGGCTTATGCAGCCTGGGTGAAATTATTGGCCCCCGCACCACGTAAGTCCCCTTTGGCACATACAACTTTGGCACATACAACTTTGGCACATTCAACGTGGCCGTCTTAGGAATATTTAAAGTGAGTTGTTATTTCCTTGGGTCTTGAGGAACATATAGAATTGCGTTCTTAGCAGGTGTTGCCCTAGATTTTGCTTCTATAGCCCTTTCTACCACTTGAGGAATTTGAGCAATTTTCTTCTCAGTTCTCTCATGTTTTACCGCAGCTTTGGGTCTCATTTCTGAATCGGCGATGGCAATGATGGCTTTCAAAGCTGGATTGAATTCCTTATCCTCACATATCATTCCAATGACTGACCCATTGTTGTGAGTCGGTAATGGATTGGTAGTTACATTAGGGACTTCCTCGTCCCTCAGCATAATTCTTTTTTGTTCTATCAAATTCTCAACTACCCTATTGAGAGTCCAACAATCCTCCGTATCATGACCCTCTGCCCCCGAATGATAGGAACACATGGTACCGGGCCGGTGTGATGGAGATTCAGGATTTTGCCGGTTTGGAGGCACAGGTTGCAATAGACCCATCTGGATTAATTTTGGAAACAGGCTAGAGTAGGACTCACCAATAGGGGTGAAGTCGTTTCTCCTGGGAGGCTCGCATAGGCGTGTATTATGTTGGTAGTTTTTTTATGGTGGACAGGGGTTTATATGGAGCTTGGTAAGGATGGTTATTTCTGGCAGGTGGAGCTCGATTTTGGTTGTAGTGTTGTTATGGTCGTGTATAGAGTTGGGAATTCATCACTGCATAGGGAGGCGGTGCCATGACATATGTTGCATCTTGATGGGGGTAGTAGTGTTGTGGGGTTCTGGAAGGCAGGTAAGAATGAACACGGGATCGACGGGGGCCTCTCGAACTTGAAGTCATCATGGATCCTTCTTCCTTCTTCCTTCTTCCTTCTTCCTTCGATTTGCTAAACCTCCCGAACCGTTCTGTATGGCCTGCGAAGTGGCTCATAAAGCAGATTGGCTTATGATCTGTCCCATTTTTAGGTCATTTCTACCATTTCTCTGATTTTTATGGCCTCCGCAAACGGTTTGCCCATGGCAGACATCATATTCTGGAAGTAATCGGCCTCATGGGCCTAGAATAAAACATTGACCATTTCTGTCTCATCCATTGATGGTTTCACTCTGGCTGCTTGCTCACGCCACTTGATAGCATATTCACGGAAACTTTTCGCAGTTTTCTTCTTGAAATTTGTTAGGCATTCCTATCTGGAGCTATATCAACATTGTATTGAAATTGCCTGATGAAATCTCGGGCCAAGTCATCCCATATATGCCAATGGGATATGTCCTGGTCCATGTACCATTTTAACGCAATTCCCGTCAAGCTCTCCCCGAAATAGGCCATCAAAAGTTCTTCTTTTCTGCCCGCCCCTCTCAACTGATTGCAATATCTTTTCAAATGAGCGATCGGGTCTCCGTGCCCGTCGTACTTTTTGACTTTTGGAGTTTTAAATCCAATGGGCAAATGAACATGAGGAAACATGCACAGATCGGAATACAAAACACTCTTTTGGACACTCAGGCCTTGCATGTTCTTAAGACTTTGTTCGAGGCTTTTCGTCTTCTGAGCCATCTCTTCTTGCTCGGGGTTTCTCACGGTTCTTTCCTGTTCCTTGGGAGACTCATACTGCGGGTGCTGAGGGTAAGAGTTTGGGGTAACATGAGTGGTGTCTAGCTGAAATTGTGGGACTTGAAAAGTGAAAGTTGACGGCTCAAAGCATGGCCTGGGCACTGTTGGATGTGTCGTAGTAGAGACTGGTGGTGCGGTGAATACTGTAGAAGATACTCACAAAAACGGTGCCTGGAGGGGAACCTCATAAGGCATACTGGTGAAATTAGTTGATATAGTGGGGTACCCAAATATGATGAATGGGTTGGTTACGGGAATGGGAACATTGGAGGTTCCTCTTTTCCTGGGAAGCAGTTCAGGAAATCCAGGGATTGTACTGGGCGATTCTTTGCCATTAGACCAAGTGTCCCACATTTCTAACATACGGTAACGTAACCTTCTATTTTCTTCAGCAGTTGCTAATTCTGAATGTGGGATGACTGATACCGGGCTATCCTCAGGCTCAATAATCGGTAAATGACTTTCGGAGAGCATAGGAACACTGTCTTTAGATCTTGTGAAGTAAGGATGGGAAGCCAGATTACCACAAAACCAACCACCTGAAACAGGACCTGTCTTAATTGCACACACAACAACCTGGTTAGTTTGAGACATTTAACAGATAGGTAATCGCATATTGGGGATGCAATGCACCTGAACAGTTGAAATTTTCTAAATATTTTTGCAACGGCTGTGTGTTTCATCCCGGATTTGCTATCTTTTTTCTCAGATTTCAAAACCTGATTTCTTTTCCTTTCTCTTTTGCTGTTTTTCGCTCTTTCATTTTTCACTCTTTTATTTCTCTTATTTTTTCACTCAATTTTCTTTCTCTCCTTTTCTCTTTTTTCTTTTATTTTTTTATTTTTATTTTATGGCTATGATCGAATCCTATGGGAATTACCTATGTATCATGACGCCGCATGAATCAGATCATTACGTAGTTCAGGAAATAAATGTGAAATAACAGAAAAGAATTTTTTTTTCATTAACAAAGACATCTTTTTTTTGGGGGGGGGGGGGGGGGGGGGTTT
>ML315337.1:22585-57818 GCA_005239505.1 Nicotiana paniculata
GGGGGGGGGGGGGGAGGGGTTTCTATTACAAGTACTTAAAAGTACTGACCACTACAAAAGATAACATACAGACTCGAAATAAACGACAAAACAGCTTTGAACAAAATTCGAGAAAAAAGTAAAATACAGACTCAAAAACTGAAAATCAAAAATACATAAGAGCCTCCGCTGGTACTCCGGGAGCCTGGGGGACAATAGCCGGTCTCTGCGCGGGCCTTCGTGCAATATCTTCTTGAAGGTGGTCTAGGTCAACCATCACTTGGCGAACGAATGTCATCACAGAAGCAAAAAACATAGACCTGGTAATGTCTTCACATTCGTGGCATTTCATTACAACATAATCAACTGCCTCTCTAGTTCTCATTCTGATGACACCCTTATCTTGAAGCAAACGTCCAATTTGATGTGCTCGAGCTTCCAACACCTGTGTATCTGTGTTGTTTTGGTCTTTTAACTGTTGCATGCTTTCTTCTAGTGGTAAATCAATGTGTAGCAATGCTCTCTTTCTGCCTTGAAATCCTTTGTTTGTTGGACCATTTCATTCTCAAGGGCGACCAGCTTTTTCTTGAAAATTGTTACTTCTATGTTGTATTTCCGCTTCAACTGGTGGACTAATCTGGCCTATTCTTCCGCTCCTTTGGCCAACTTTTCTTGAGCATTTAGCAAGTCTCTTTCGGCCTTTGTCAAGTCAGTTGCATAGTCATGCACCTTCATCCTTAAGTTGCTGATGAGTTTTTCATCTTTCTCGCTCCTCACAGGCGTGTCGGCAGCTATCCTCATGTCCTGGAGTTGGGCTCTGAGTGCCTCGTTCTCTTGGGTCAATCTTCTCTTTTCACCTTCGACCACCTGCGCCTGTAAGTCATTGTCAAATGTGAGGCTTCTCAACTTTTCCTCTAAGGCATGGATGGGGGCTTGATATTTATTTTCCTTTTCTCCCCAGGCCAACCATCCTCGGATTTTGTCATCAAAAGCCTGAATATGAGGCCTTTTGGCGGGCCTTTCAGGATCGGGATCTGCCTTATCATTAACGCAATACCTTCTCTCGAACCATGTGGCATAACCTGGATCTACCTTACCTCTCGCAAGATCTGGTACTTGGGTATCCTATTTCAAGTATCGGCATTCATTCCAAGTTTGCTGGATTAAAGCCTCGGGAAGTGGGGCTTCGGGGTGCAACTCAATGACTTGGACACTCAAATCTTCATCCTCGGGCACCACTTGGTATCTTCCCAATTTTTTTAGAACTCCTTTTGGTGCATACGACTGGACACTTCTCAAGCCCATCAACAACAAATAGCTTTTTGTGGCCATCATGTGTATGACTTTCTTTACCATAAGCCATCCCAAAGTCCATTCAATCTTATTCTCCTTTAGAGTTCTTAGGTTGGAAATCCAAGCTTCAACCCCTTCTAGAGAGTTGTAATATTTTACCCTTTCCTCATAACTCTCGATGAACTTGTTCTTGATCGAGTCGTAACTCATGAATTTTGGGTGATGGCGGAGATGTTTAATTAGCCACATTTGCAAAAGAATATTGCAACCTTCAAAGAATGTCGCCCCAGACCTACACAGCCTCAATGCTCGATAGATGTCCGATAATATAAGCGGAGAAAGCATGTGATCTTCTTTGGTAGTTAGGACTTGCGCAATTCTGGCCATGCGGATATCAATTGTCCCTTTTTCATTTGGGAAGACCATAATGCCTAGAAATGCCACTATGAAAGCAAAGCGGCGATGAATTTTCCGAGTGTCCTTGATTTGCTTGTTGTTCAAACCCTTTTCATGTGCTTCAAACCCATTTGGATGCCCATTGTTCACATTGTTCTTCCTTTTTTCATTTGGGAAGACTAGAATGCCCAGAAATGCCACTATGAAAGCAACATCCATTGTTTACATTATTCTTCCTTATTGGTTTACTGATATTCAGGATATCAAAGAACCGGTGCACAGAGGGTGGCCTTGAGAATATAAGTAGCAAATTTCTCAAGTCCCGGCCGAAACCAGTATATTCGGCTATTTCCTCCAGGGTGGGAGCAAGCTCAAAATTCGAGAAGCGGAAGACATTGTGAACGGGATCCCATAAAATTACTAAAGCCTTGATCAGATCATCCCGGGGCTTGACTTTCATAATATCCGTGAGAGCACCCAAATATTCTACTACCCAGTCTTGACCCTCTTTATCCAAATCATACCACCATATTTGAAGTTGCAAGGGAGCCTGCTCTACAACATTTAATGGCGGGTTCTGGATAGTGTTCATTTTGTACATGTGAATGGTAAGGGTTAGGGTTGACTCTAGTTCGAAAGACAAACCAGTGGACTCTTTTGCAAAACAAGTTTTCAATTTTCTAAAGAGAAATCACATGAGGGTGGCTATTTGTGCAACATTAGCCAAAGATGGTCATCTTTGCAATAATGTCCCCTTCCCACTTTCAAATAAAGTTTTGAAGCCGGGGAAAGGCACTTCATGGGAAAAGTGATGCCTCATTGACAAACATGTTCATTGTTTGCGAGAATAGCCCTTCGACAATTTAAAGATATTCTAAGGCTATTCCGGAAAAAACGGCGCAAGACGCAACGGAAGTTGGGTCGGCTTACTCTTTTGACCAAAACAAACAGACACATTTTTATTTTTTGGGGTTTTTGATAATTGGGGCCGGAACCGACGAGGTTTGCCTACGTATCTCACATCCAGTGAGAATCAGACCCGCGTAATTTGGTCAGTTTTGACATAACCGGAAAAACATGATATTGACTTATTTTGAAATTCATTTTCCTTTTTTTTTCTTCAAAAATTTTGGCAAAGTTTCGAGGCATTTCCAAATGCCGGGGTTTTCAGAACCGAGTGATTTTTCTATCCTAACTCACTCTTGGTTTTTCTATTGATTTTCTTTCCTTAGTCGGTCAACAAACAAGTCGAAACAAATAAATGTGCACATATCACGTAAGATGCATCAGGATAGTCTTTTATTTCGGGTACACCTGTCCTAGATGGACCCAACCCCTGTGTTGAGTCCCCAAAGTCAAATGCACATTATGCAAGCAAACATTCCTACTAGGGATCCGGCATGAGGCTATGTTATTCTAGGTTTAAACCTAGGGGTGTGTTCTAGACATGGCTTAACCAAGCGGACAGCTCGAGCCGAGGTGGGGGCAATGTACCGGGAGCACGAAAGTCTACCCGGCCTAGTTGCTGACCTATCCTCGTTCTATTTGGTATAACTTCTAATAGAAAAGTGGGACACGCGTATGTGTGCACCATGTTTTTAGAAGACTAAGAAGGGAGGCGTAAGAAGACAGTTTAATACAATTCAAATAATATCAAGGCGGTAAATAAGCAGCAATTAGCACATTAGGCCCAAAAATACGGTAATATCAACAAACAATAAATCCAAGTAAAAAGACCATTAACAAGCTCGAATTTTGAACCTTGAACCAGAGATTCTGGGTTCGATCCCCAGCAGAGTCGCCAAAGCTGTCACGCCTCCTTTTTCCCGAGGGGATATGGGGAGTTTTTCCAATTTAAGTGACATTAACCGAATTGGGATTATTTATTTATTCAGAGTCGCTACTTGAAATAATTTATATTGTCCCAAGTCACCGGTTTATTTAAAATCCCAAATCAAGAAAATTTGACTCTGCTTAATAGTCCGCAAAACCAGAAGACCGGGTAAGAAATTCTGTTAATTTAGGGTAGTAATTTAGGACCTATGTATATTTTTACCTTTTACCGCTTATAATTACTCGATTACGGAATTTGAAACGAGTTACGCGTACGTGTACTCGTTTTATTTGATATATCAAAGTCATGTCACGTGTACATGTACACAACTAATAACACTTTATTATTGTTAAGATTTTTTGGCCAAAGTCGCGCGAACGCGCACCTCGGTTTATTTGGGAATCATAATTATGTCACGCGGACGTGTAATCATGATAATGAATTAAATGCGTGCATAAAGCATTCTACGAATATTCATGTTAAAATCGTAATCGTGTCACGTAAACGTGTACATAATCACAATAATTCGATTAACATGGTCCTAAAAGAATATCTACAATTATTCATGAGTGAATTAATTTTCTAAGTCATTCTTCCCCAAGTTAAAGATCGCATGTGCATGGTTCCTGATTACGGAACAAATGTTAGCAAAGGGTGCTTAAACAAATATGGTGATGAATTAGGTGGGTTTATACTTCCACAAGGTTGATAAAGGTAAACTAGATTTTATTATTTTTACTCTAAAACTTGTATGTATCTAATTAATCTCGGAAGGGACTTAAAGTAAAACAGATGGGTAAGAGGAATGTTTGTATTTAGAAATAATTGAATCTAAACCAAAATCTGCATAGCAGGTGATGCTTGTCCAGCTGCTAACAGCAATGGGCCTAGACAGCTGGTCCAATCACATTACATGCAGGCTTACATTGGACCTAAAGTCTTTAGCCACTAAATACTATCTCAACTAGGCCAACTCATTACCAAACCCAAAACAAATTTGAAAACTACATGCCAACTTTGATTCTGTCAAAACACATTTTTTGCAAACAATGTTCATGTTCCCACACATTCTAACATATATCAGCTAACAACTGAGTGATGAATTAGTTTTATATCAGTTATTATAGATAAACAATCTTCGAATCCTAAACTAGTCAAAGACATATTTGAGATTACATATTATACAATTGATCCATGCTATATTTCTTCTTTACCATTTCTAAGTCTATGTGGCACTGGTCACTACATTACTTCTGGATATGGATGTTTCTTCAGCTCCAAACCAACCTGAAAAATCTTCATTTTTCCTGATCAAACTAATATAACTAAAAGGCATGATTATTAAAAAAAAAATTTTTGTTCAGATTCAGACTAATTTTACATGCTGAGATTTCAGATCCATCTCTATTCACAGACAAACACGGCTGAAAACATCCAAAGAAAACACATGAATGACTAGACTACTTTAAAGGACATTCATCAAACATGTAGTCAATCCATGGTTGCAAATCTGATGATACTATAACACTCCAATGTTGTTACATCCAACAATAGTAAAATCAATACCTTAATAGCATCAAAGCAACAAAGAAAAGAGAAAATAAATCTCTGACTTTGGAGAAGTATAGCCAAAAATCAAATTCAACCAACTTAAACAATACAGCAACAATAACAGGGATTGAAGATAAACTTAACTTTTAGAAACCAAAAAAATGAAGGCCAAACTAATGAACAAAGACAACTAAAGATTTTTTTTTAGTTTTATGATATTTTTTGAAATTAGAAGGCTGGAATTCCAGAAAAGTTCTATGAGAAAATGAGAATAAAGATGAGTCAAGAAGAATATCTCTGAAAAATGCAGGAATTAGTTTGTAAAAACAGTCTCAAAATGAAGAAAAGAGTGTGTATTTTTAGAGTGTTTATCGTATGTAAAATCTGTGAGAGTGAAGGGAATGTGAGGTCTCTTATATAGGCAAAGGTGAGGGAATAATTCTGGGGAATGCAGTCCCTAAAAATAAGGATAAAGGCATCTTTTAAAACTAAATCGGACAACTGTCCATTCAAATATTTACCTATATT
Source organism: Nicotiana paniculata (assembly GCA_005239505.1). Taxonomy (NCBI): domain Eukaryota; kingdom Viridiplantae; phylum Streptophyta; class Magnoliopsida; order Solanales; family Solanaceae; genus Nicotiana; species Nicotiana paniculata. Next base: position 28,167 of record ML315337.1, read on the forward strand.
TTTTCAACCCTTTTATCTTCTGAAATTAACCCTTTTAACCCCAAAACCTAATCTAATTTCTTGTTTTTTAATACACTTAGTCCCCTCTAGAGATTTCCCAAACAACGAACTCAGATTCCCTAATTTTCCAAAATCCTTTGACCCCTTTAGCTTTTGTTAATTACAAACAGCTATCACAAGAAACTTAAAGGGACTAAAAATCACAACAAAGCAAAACAAAATTCGAACTCTGACCCATTTTATGCACCTGGACTATTATCCTAACACAGAATTAATGAATTTTAAATCCTAACTAATCTAAACATGCTAAACATATGAAGGAACACATGATTAGTCAACTGTTGATGCATCATTAAACAAGCAATTCAAATGACAATTTAGCAAATTCAACGAAATTTAATTGAAACTAAGCTAAAAAAATGTCTTGATTAACCTAAAGCTAAACTATAATATGTAAAACAACAACAGAAAAATCTAGCAGTAAATTGTGCAACTAAGCCAAATGAATATGAAAGAATTGAAGGAAGGATTACTTATTAACGACACCACTGCTGGCTTCAAACAATTCGGACAGTGGTCGATATCGTTACACGAGCACTGATTCAAGCTCGAAAGAAAGAAACAGTGGCTGCATGTAACGATGATGACCATCTCGGTCGGAGAATCGAATGTAAAGAGATGGAGGGAGAAGGAACCTCGACACATCAGTGAGGATTTTGCCAACAACTTGGGGACTCCCAAATGCCACGAAATAAACATCAATTGATAGCTTTCAACCAAAACAGTCAATTGATGCAAGTTGTAGCACAAGATAGACCCAGGTTTAAAAAGAAAAATCAAATAGGGCACGAACTAGGGTTTCTAGGGTTCTAAGATCTGAAATTGGTGAGGTTTGGGTGGTTTTATGGGGAAATTGATGAGGGGTTAGGATTTATGGAGTTATGGGGATTACGTGGTGTAATTTTGGGGTGGTTTGGTGGTGGACCACCGCCGTAGGCGATTTCTGGCGGCGGCAGACGGTGAGATAAGAGAGGGTGAGGGAGATGAATTTTGGGGGTCCCTAGGGTTTGGGGGTGCCCTAATTCGGACAATAATAAAGGGGAGGGGAATTCAGTTGCGAGTCGTTGGATCACATTAGATCAACGGCTGAGATTGAAACAAGGTGAAACGATGTCGTTTGGGTTAATGTGGAGGGAACCAGATTTTTAAGGATTTGGGTTGGGCAGGTGGAGAGTAATTGGGCCGGCTGAAGTGCAAAATATATTGGCCCAATACGAATAATAGCCAACTTTTGCTCTGTTTGTTTCTTTCTTTCTTTTTCTCTTTCTTGACTTTAAATCCTAATTAATTAAAACCTAAATTGAGTCCTAAATTAATCTAATTTGTATAATTAAGCCTAATTATCTATTTCTACCACCTAAATAATTAATTAACTTTAAAACTAATGAAAAAAAATTACTAATTTAAAACTAGAAGCTAAAAATGTAAAAATGACCATTATTTTATGTGAATTTTGTTTAATAATGTAATTAACTCATGTAATTAAATCCTAAATGCAATTAAGACCTAACATGTTATATAATGAAGATTTGGACATTTTTTGGTATTTTCTTATAATTTTAAAATTTTAAATATGCAACTTAATGCAAACAACAATTAACAAGAAATTCCTAAAAAAGTTATGAACACTAAAATAATTTAAAACAAATCTATTTTTGCGAATTTTGTAGGAGTATTTTTAGTCATGCAAAATCACGTGCTCACAGATCGTGGACAGGGTAGTTCTTCTCATGCACCTTCAACTGTCTGGACGAGTAGGCAATCACCCTACTGTCCTGCATCAACACCGCGCCAAGACCAATCCCCGAAGCATCGCACTAGACAGTGTAAGACCCCGAACCTGTAGGCAATACCAATATTGGGGTTGTAGTCAAAGCTGTCTTGAGCTTATGAAAGCTCTCCTTTTACTCCTCTGTCCACCTGAATGGAGCACCCTTGTGGGTCAGCCTGGTCATAGGTTCTGTAGTAGATGAGAATCCCTCTACGAAACGACGGTAATACCCCGCCAAATCCAGAAACTGCGAATCTCCGTAGCCGATGACGGTCTAGGAAAACTCTGCACTGCCTCCGCCTTCCTCGAATCTACCTTGATCCCATCACTCGATACTACATGACCCAAGAATGCCACAGAGTCAAGCCAAAACTCACACTTAGAAAATTTTGCATACAACCTCTTCTCCCTCAAAGTCTAAAGCACAGTCTTCAGGTGTTGCTCATAATCTTCCCGAGTCCGGGAATACACTAGGATGTCGTCAATAAATACAATGATGAAGGAGTCAAGATAAGGTCGGAACACACTGTGCATCAAATGCATAAAGGTTGTTGGGGCATTGGTCAGACCAAAAGACATGACAAGAAACTCATAGTGACCATATCTAGTCCTGAAGGCAGTCTTCGGGATATCCGGCTCCCGAATCTTCAACTGATGATAGCCTAAACACAAGTCAATCTTGGAAAACACCTTGTCACCCTGATCAAATAAGTCATCAAATGTGAGGCAATGGATACCTGGTCTTCACTGTAACCTTGTTCAGCTGGCAATAATCAATACACACACGCATAGAACCATCCCTTTTCTTCACAAACAAGACGGGAGCACCCCCAAGGTGACACACTGGGCCGAATGAAGCCCTTATCAAGAAACTCCTGAAACTGCTCCTTCAACTTAGGAGGAGCCATATGGTAAGGAGGAATAGAGATGGGTTGAGTTCCTGGCAACAAGCAACTCCAAAATCAATATCTCTGTCGGGCGGCATGCCCGGAAGTTCAGCTGGAAACACATATGGGAAGTCCCTCACCACTGGAACTGACTCAACTGTAGTGGTATCAACACTGACATCTCTCACATAGGCCAAATACGCATCACACCCCTTCTCAAACATTCGCTGAGCCTTAAGAAATGAAATAATCATGCGGGGATTATACGCTAAGGTACCCCTCCACTCTAATCGCGGTAATCCTGGCATAGCCAGCGTCACGGTCTTAGTGTGACAATCAATAATGTCATAGTATTGCGACAACCAGTCCATGCCCAATATAACATCAAAATCTGCCATGCTGAATAGTGGGGCGACAACCAGTCCATGCCCAATATAACATCAAAATCTACCATGCTGAGTAATAATAAGTCAGCTCTGGTCTCAAAATCACTAAGAGCAATCAAACACGACCGATATATGCGGTCCACAACAAGAGAATCTCCCACAGGAGTAGACACATAAAAGGGAACTCAAAGAATCCCGAGATACACCCAAATGTGGGGCAAAATAAGAGGACATATATGAATACGTAGAGCCTAGGTCAAATAATACTGATGCATCCCTATGACAGACTGGAACAGTACTTGTGATGACAGAATGGGAAGCAACTGCCTCTGAACGATCTGGAAGAGAATAATACCTGGCCTGGCCTCCCCCTCTAGGGCGACCTCGGCCTCCCCGACCTCCTCCTCGAGCTGACTAAGTAGTTGGGGCGACAACTAGTGCTGGAAGCATGGCCGGAGGACCCAGTAAAGCACGTGGTGGCTGAGAAGTCTGTGGAGGTGCACCCCTTATAAGTCTGGGGAAATCCCTCACCATGTGGCGAGTATCACCATACTCAAAACTACCCCTCAGAGGACGCGGCAGCTGTGACTGGCTCGGGCCAGGTCTGCTGGGCTGGCCGCTAATAGCACCCCGAGCAAGCGGCACACTGGATATTGGTGGTGCATAATAGAGCTCCTGGGGCCTGGAAGGAGCTGGAACACTGCTGGCTGTTGGAAGAGCTGAATGAACGGGGCGAATCACATAACCCCTACCATGCCGAGCTGTTGGGGCATGAGCTCCAGAATAATAACCAGTCTCTCGAGACCTCTTGGCCTCTCTCTCCTCCCTGTCTCGGGCAAGCATGCCCTCCACTATCCAGGCAATACTCACGACCTACTAATAAGAGATATCCATCTCTAAATCCCTGGCCATACTGGTCCTGATACTGGGGTGGAGTCCCTCAATGAAGCGACGAACCATCTCCCGAACTGTGGCAACCAAGGCCGGTGCATGTCGGGCCAACTCATTGAAGCGGGCTGCATACTCCAACACAGTCATAGGATCCTGGCGCAACTGCTCAAACTCCACGTGTCAAGCATCCCTGAGGCTCTGAGGGACATACTCACGCAAAAACATATCTGAGAACTGAGTCCAAGTGAGTGAGGCTGCCTCATCTGGACTACTCAGCTCATAGGCACGCCACCACTGATAGGTTTCTCCCCTCACCTGGAAGGCTGTAAAAGAAACCCAATTCATCTCAGTTATGGTTGTAGTGCAGAGAATACAATGATACTCCTCTAGAAAACCCTGAGCATCCTCTGCAGCTAATCCGCTGAAGGTAGGTGGGTGGTACTTCTTGTACCTATCAAGTCTAAGGTGCTCTACCTAAAAAACAAGTGCCTTGGTCTCATGTTAAACCGGAGCCCCTGGTGGCATAGGAATAATCTCTTGGGCATGATCAACCTGGACCCTATGCTCAGGAGTACGGGTTTGAGGAGTCTGTGCCCCTCCCCCCAGCCTGAGATGTGGCGGGAGCTGGCGGAATCAGTCCAGCCTGAGCTAAAGTGCTAACATTCTCATGAACTGAGCAAGAATCTCCTGCAGGGCTGGAGCAGCAATAGGAACCTCCGGTGCCGGCCCTACAGCTGGAGCTGCTGGGGGCTCCTCTGTCGCAGCTCGCACAGGTGCTCTGGCTGCACTGCGTGGTCATCCTCTACCCCGGCCCCGGCTTGTGGCGGCTCTGGCAAGGGGCTCGAGTGCCTAATCGTCTGATCTCTCGGTACGGGTCCTCACCATCTGTGAGAAAAAATAGAATAGAGAATTTTAGAATTTGATGTCAATAACTCGAACGACAAGGAAATCAAAGAAGTATGATTGTTCTTAACAGTTCCGTAGCCTCCCGAAGATAAGTACAAACGTCTCTGTACTGATCCGCGAGACTCTAATAAAGTGGGTTGTGACTCACGACACCTATGAACCTATAGCTCTGATACCAACTTGTCACGACCCATTTTCTCCCACCGTAAGACGTCGTGATGGCACCTAGTCGCTACGACTAGGTAAGCCTAATAAATTTCGGAATAACGAAAAACATAAAGCAGTAATTTAACAACTAAACTTCAACAAATATTATGTTCTGATAAAATATACTGCTCGGCATGTACAAGTAAACCAGCACTCGAATATAAACAGTATTTCCAAAACCCGATAGTCACGAGTCACAAGCTCTTAGAAATTTGTCTATATGTCTTCTATACATTAGTATCTAAAAGAGATAAATGAGGAAAACAACATAAGGGATAGAGGGGGGCTCCGAGGATCTGTGGGCGCGGTAAGATGTACCTTGAAGTCTCCACTAAGCTGCAACAACTGCACTAACGATGAGACGGGTAAGATGTATCAAGATCTGCACACAAAAAATATGTGCAGGAAAGGGCGTGAGTACACCACAATGGTACCCAGTAAGTGCCAAACCTAACCTCGGTCGAGTAGTGACGAGCTCAGGTCAGGGCCCTACTGAAATATATATATATATATATATATTATAAGGTAAAGCATAAATGAAATGGGAGTAAATAAAGACCGAAATGTAACAAGGAAGAAATCATGAAAAAATAACAACTCAGTACACAACGATACAATAGGGGATCTCTCGAGATACCGTCTCGTAGTCCCAAACATAAATGTGCCGCGAGATCTCCTGGAAAACCGTTCTGTAGTACCAACGTAAATATGCAAGACAGGGGATCTCCCGGAATACTGTTCCATAGCCCCAAAGTAAATATACAGTCAAACAATGAAGTTGAATAATTACAACACGAAGTCCTACAATTCAGCCTAAGTACAAGTTAAGCAAAAACAGGTAAAACCACTAAACATGATACATGTAGTTCAAGTAAACAGTTAAGGCAAGTAGGCATGCTTTCTTAGTCTAACATGATACTACACATGCCAATAAGTTCAAATAAGAGGAAAGACAGGTTACTATTTAGTGAAAATCAGGTTTTTACAACACATAGCCCTTGTACATACTCGTCACCTCATGTACATGGCGCTCATATATCAACAATATTAGCAATCCTAAGGGGAGTTCCCCTACACAAGGTTAGGAAAGCCACTTACCTCGAACCAAGCTCAAATCAATCTGAAATAATGCTCTTTCCACGAATATCCGACTCTGAATTACCCAAATCTAGCCAAAACCAATTACATAACATAAATATAACTACAAGGAACTAATATAGCAAACAAAATCAAAGTTAAAGCAAAAATTGGAAAATCGCTCAAAAAACCTCCCCGGGCCCATGTATCGGAATCGGGTAAAAGTTACCAAATATGAACACCCATTCACTCACGAGTTCACTCGTACAAAAATTATCCAAATCGGATGCCTAAATCCCACTCAAAACTCAGAATTTCGTTTGGGGAACCTTTTCCCCATTTCCCAACTTTCTCACTCAAATTCCTTAATTAAATGAAGAATACAACAATAGATTAATGAAATATAATCAAAATCGAGTTAAAAATAATTACCCAATAACCTCCTCTGACAATCCTTCAAAATTTTGCCTAAATACGAGCTCTCCAAGTCCCAAAATAAAAATGAAACCAAACCCTCGAAACTTCCCTTTTTCTGCCAAGCGATTTCGCTTCTGCGAGGGGATAACCGCATCTGTTGTACCGCACCTATGGAAAAATCAACGCAGGTGCGGTCTTCACTTAATTCATCAAAGCGTGCATCTATGCTAAGGTGGTCGCACCTGCGTGTGCGCACCTGCGGAAAATGGTTCGCTTCTGCGGTTCTTCGCACTTGCGCTCCATAGTCGCATCTGTGGGCATCGTATCTGCAGAATATTACCTTGAACTTGCGATCCCTGAGCTCCTCCTTACAAACCACACATGCGGCCTTAGGCTCACTTCTGCGGGGCCACACCTACGGACTTCCCACTGCAGGTGCGAAAAAATCAGAACCAACAAGATTCAGAATCCTCCTAAGTCCAATTTTCATTCGTTAAGAACCCGTAACTCACCCGAGGCCCCTAGGACCTCAAACAAACATACCAATCAATCCTAAAACACCATACGAACTTAGTCGAGTCTTCAAACCACATCAAACAACATCAAAAACACGAATTACACAAGGATTCAAGCCTAATGAACTTTGAAATTTCTAAATTCTACAAACAACGTCTAAACATATCAAATCTCGTCCGAATGACCTCAAAATTTTACACACAAGTCAAAAATGACATTATGAAGCTACTCCAACTTTCGGAATCCAATTCGGACCCGATATCCAAAATTTCCATTGCCGGCCAAAATCGCCAAAATTCCAACTTTCGCCAATTCAAGCCTAATTCCACTACAGACCTCCAAATCACATTCCGGACGCGCTCCTAAGTCCAAAATCACCTAATGGAGCTAACTTAACCATCAAAATTTGAATCCGAGGTTGTTACACACAAGTCGACATCCGGTCGACTTTTTCCAACTTAAGATTCCAATTAAGAGACTAAGTGTCTCAATTCACTCCGAAACCCGAAACAAACCTTCCCCGAAAGACACAATAGCAGAAATAGATACGGGGGAAGCAGTTAATAGGGAATCGGGGCTATAACTCTCAAATGACCGACTGGATCGTTACATACCATATAAATTAGTAGCTCCGTCTTATATTGTTGAGGTGCAAGCTCCATTTCACCAAGTATTTATTTTACATATTCTTGCAGTATAAAACAAAAACTTTGACTTTACTGAGATATATTTCCTGCTTCATTTTAATGATATTTTATTATTACTATTTGAAGAGTTGAACAATTTTCTTTATGATCGTATTTTACTATTCATCTAACTTGAAATTAAGTAATTTTAAAAAAATTAAAAATAATACTTGAATTAAGGCTATAAATTAAAACATTTAATCTGCGTAATCCGCAGTTATACATTCCTTTTGCAAGAAAGGACATAAGTTATCATTCTACTTCTACCTTTATCCTTTCCACCGTTTAAGGTAATTTCAAAAAAGTGACATATTTGAACGTCTAAATAAATTTATAAAACAAACAAAAATAAAAGTATAAAAAGAGTATATCCTATGGGAGGCATGCACGACATTCAAAAAAAGAAAAAAAGATAGAAAGATGTGAGAGATTCTCTCTCTCTAGACTTCTATATACTTCAGCCATACCTTTTACTTAACATCCAAAATCATACACAACAAACCTATCATTCAATAACCACCAATGAATACTTCTACACAACAGCTTGATTCTAACAACACTATCAATGATCTACCTGACATAGGTACTATGCAAATCGATGATATAAACCCAGTCAGTCCCTCAAAATCATTCCTTCAAACATTGCTTTCTAATGATCATCCACCAGCAACTCCCATATACTACTATACTTTTCACCTACGGATGAGAGCCTTAACAAAATCCAAGATGAAGATATCTTTATCCCCATCACTACTGAAGATAAATGTCGCTTATATATGCCATGGAAATACTCCGTAATAGTTAAGGTATTTGGTAGGAAGATAACACATCAACTTCTACATACTAAGCTTCTTGCCATGTGGAACCCAACTTAGGAGCTACCTATATTTTCCTAATCAAATTTCAAAAGGAAGAAAATATGCTTAAGGCATTGCATGAAGGTCCGTGGTTTATACTCAACCATTTCCTGTCTGTTCGGAAATGGGAGCCTAAATTCATTGCATCATCTACACAACTAACATACTCAGCCATATGGGTTTGTCTCCCGGAGCTACCGATGGAATTTTATGACAAGCAAATTCTACAGAAGGTGGGTTGTAAATTGGGACAACTACTTAAGGTTGATTCCCCCACATCTTCTACCACTAGGGTAAGGTATGCGCGCATATGTATCGATGTACCCTTAGAAAAGCCACTCAAAACGCACCTGCTCATAGGACACCATAATCAGATATTACACTATGAGGGGCTTAACCTTATTTTAATTGCTACCTCATACCACAACAACCTCCAGATCAAAATAGTACTCACCACTCTCCAACATCATCCAACACTGACACATCTCAGGAATCGGAATGGAAAACTGTTAATTTTCCAAGGAAATCTCTGCCACGATACACCACTAATCATCACCCAGTCCTCAATAGGGCGGTGCAGGAGGCGGCAAAGGCAGGGCAACAACCAAACACAGGTACATCTCCTATCTCTATTGGGCCTCATAGGGCCCATCAACTATTAAACAAATCTCCTTATACAAAAAAATATAGCAGCAAATATAATGAACTAACGGACCTGGATAACCACATGAACAACCATATGGACATGGATAATAATTACGGCACAAGACCAATAAGGGATAGCCCAAATACAAAGCCCACAACCACCTAGGAAAAGACAAATTAAAAGACCGATGCCCATTAGGGATAGGACCACAACCTATTTACACCATTCATTCATCATCTACATCTACTATTAATAATCCATCAACTCCTACACATTTATTAGGTACAATAGACCAGAGCACGCCTCCCACCTCACACACGCCACCTAAGGAACCAACATCAGATCACAAGCATAAGAAAAATACATACCAATCATCAATACACAAGCCTGCTTATTCACATGACACAAATATTCCATCTGGAATCCAGGTTGATAACAGCAATGCAAATTTGCATGCTATAGTAACCTACCCTCAACCTAGCCCGCCTCATTTCCCATGAAAACCAAATCATTACCCTACATGTGATACCCACCAGGAAAGCTCTACAAAAATGCAAGACCTCTCTTCTGATTCAACAACACCACTGCTCCATAGTTCTACAAATAACATAACTTCATATAACCTTACAACCATACCGCCTTCTTCCACAGAAAATACCTATGCAGCGACCAACTTTCAACGTAAATTCAAACCAAACTTACCTGAGAAATCTGGACAACAATCACTTCTTCCATCTTCCACGATTAACCATGCAAGGCCCACAACTCCCACACATAACTGCACCATTGGTATACACATCACAACAAACCATGATGGACCTCCCTCTTCAATCGTGGCTGGAGATGGGATTACATGTATATGCGCTAGTGTTCACAATGGAAATCAACAACCAGGAAGTGTTCTCCTCCTCCAAAATCCAATCCACTTAGCCGAAATAGTAACGGAGGGGATGCGACTGGGGATGGAAACTTTTGACCATAATCAGTGGTACAACACTCAAATGTTGTTTCTCCTAGAGCATCAAGCCTCATTGTCACGACCCAAAATACTAACTCAGGTCGTGATGGCGCCCAACACCGGGGTTAGGCAAGCTCATACTTATATTACTAAGGAATCCTCTCATGCTTGGTTAAACATCCCAATACGTGCCAAGTTTTAAAGTTCAAAACATTTATTGAAAAAGATAGCAAGCCATTTTTACCAAAAGCAGTCAAAAGAGGAATGAGCCAATATATATATATATACAGACCCGCATACCAAAATAACAACTACGTGTGTGCTAGGAACTAGTGTCACAAGTCCTACGGGCATGCTAACAGAATATACAAAACATAATATAATATCCCACTGTCTGAAAGAAATAGACGGGAAATAATCAAAAGAAAACTCCATGGTGCTGCCGAGGATCGTCAGGAGAAGCAGCTCACAGTGAAGTCGGGTCCAACTAAAATCAGGATCGAGCTCCGGTCTGATAACCAGATGCACCAGCCTCAGAACCTGTACAATTAAGTACAGAAGTGCAGCATGAGTACATAAAAAACAAATATGTACCCAGTGAGTATCCCGCCTAACCTCGAAGAGGTAGTGATGAGAGGTAGACGTGATACTTACTAGGTTCAACATTTCCAAATAACATGATTTAATAGGAACTAGGCAGGCATAACAGTCGTAGAAATCACAAAGATATAAATTATCAAGTATAGTTGTAGTTACCTTTGCATGTCAAATTTCATTTACATGTACTAAATTCCCTTATTAACATGAACCAGTTATAATATTACAACAAATTCCCAGTAATTCATACAGCACATAATAGGCCGGAAGCGTACGGCCGAAACGTCGCGAAAATAAATGTGCACTGCCGAGGGTCGAACAGCTCGAACCATAGATGCATCTATTACCCTGCTCGGGAATCGAACATGCGACGCGGTTGACATAATAGTAGGGCTATTCCGATCATGAATCATACATGTGACGCGGTGCCGTATACATACATAAAATTATCAATTTTTAAGGAATTAACAGAGATAATTCTATAAGGCAAGAACTTAGGCAATATATCATGGAACACAACTTCCCAATATTCTCATGCCAAATCAAGGAAAATAAGCAACTCAAAATATGTTTAGGAATACATGCAAGGCACATATAAGCATGCTCGTGAGTCCTAGAACTACCCAACATAACATAGTAGTAGCTACGCACAGACTCTCGTCACTTCGTGCTTGCGTAGCCCCCGCATATAAGGACATGCAATTATTTATAATCACCTATGGGGACAATTTCCTCTTACAAGGTTAGAAAGGAAACTCACCTCGTGTCGAATCTACTCCCCAGACCAAGAACGCGCCCGAAACTCCGAACTCTACACCCGAGGACTCGAAACTAGGCAAATGTTATACGAATACATCAATTTATGCTCAAAGTATAGAAATCCTCCTACTACTAAGTCAAATTCGCCATTCTTGAAGAAATCCTAAAATCCAACACCGGGCCCGCATGCTCGGATTCCAAACAATTTCGAAAGAAACACTCACCCATAGCCTAAGGATCATTAATACACGATTTTTACTTGATTTCATAGCTAATTGACGAGTAATTTTCTAAATTCTCGAAAGCCCTAGGTTACTACCCAATTCTTGATTTCTTCACTAATTAGGTGATTAAATTCAACTAAGAATTCATGCATTAACAACTCTTGAGATGGAATTTACTTACCTTCTAGGGGTTGGGTCGTGGAGTCCTTTTCCCAAGCTCTCAAAGTGTTTAATGGAGGAAAGAGTGAAGAAAACAATGAAGAATCATGTATTTAAGAAACACATTGTCTGGCAGTGTTTCCGCACCAGCGGCTCGAGGACCGTACCTGCGGTCTCGCAGCTGCGAAAATGGACGAGGAAGCCTGGGTCCGCACCTGCGGAGTGGAGAACGCTCCTGCCGAACTTGGTCCGCACCTGCGAGAAATGGGTTGCCCGCTGGGGATCGCACCTGCAAAGCTGGGACCGCAGGAGCGGTCCCGCACCTGCGACTGGGCAACCGCACCTGCGGATCACACCAGAACAGGTGCACCAGCAACTATTTCAGCTGGTTTTTTGGCCTCGTGTGGTGTCCGGGAGGCACCTGGGCCCACCCGAGCCCCCGTCCAAATATACCAACAAGTCCCAAATCATAATACGGACTCGCTCGAGCCTTCGAAACACCCAAAACAATGTTAAAACTCAAAATCCCACCTCAAAACCCCTAGAACCAAACTTAGGAACTTTAAGTTTTCTTGACTTCGCTAACAACCCGGCGAACCGACCTATACTACTCGGAATGACACCAAATTTTGCAGGCAAGTCATAAATGACATAACGAAACTATTCCCGGTTTCGGAATTCCTTTCGGACCTGGATAACACAAAAACACTTCCCAAACCACAATAGGAACTTAAGGGACTTCTAATTTTAATATTGGGCGCCGAAACGCTCCCGAGTCATCAGAAACCCATTCCGAACATACGCCCAGGTCCGAAATCATCATACGAAGCTACCGGAACCGACGAAACTCGATTCCGAGGTCGTTTACCCAAAATGTTGACCGATGTCAAACTTGGCCTTAAAGGCCAACCTTAAGGAACCAAGTGTTCCTATAGCACTCTAAATACTTCCGAATCTCGGACCACCCGCCCCCGCAAGTCATAAATCACAATAAGTCGCTATGGGAAGTTTCATTTAGGGGAACGGTGTCCGATAATGCAAAACGACCGGTCGGGTCGTTACATTCTCCACCTCTTAAACACACGTTCGTCCTCGAACGGGTCTAGAATAATACCTGAAGTGCTGAATAAGTGTGGATATCTGCTCCGCATGTCCTCCTCGGACTCCCAGGTCGCCTCCTCAACTGGTTAGTCCTTCCACTGGACCTTTACAGAAGAAACTCTGTTGGACCTCAACTAGTGGTCCTGTCTATCAATAATAGCAATTGGCTCCTCCTCGTAGCCCAACCTCTCATCCAACTGAATAGTGTTGAAATCAACCACGTGAGAGATATCGGTGTGGTACCTCCGGAGCATGGATACATGAAAAACTGGATGAACTCCTGATAAATTGGGAGGCAAGGCCAGCTCATAAGCAACCTCCCCAACTCGCCTCAACACCTCGAAGGGACCTATAAACCTCGGGTTTAGCATGCCCTTCTTCCCAAACCTCATAATACCCTTCATAGGCGAGACTTTCAATAGGACCTTGTCTCCCTCTATAAATGATACATCACGCGCCCTCTGATCCGCGTAACTCTTCTGTCTGGACTGTGCTGTGCGGAGCCTCTCCTGAATCAACTTCACTTTCTCCAAAGCATCTCTCACCAGGTCGGTTCCATACAACTTAGCCTCACCAGGCTCAAACCACCCAATAGGAGAACGACATCGCCGACCATACAATGCCTCAAATGGTGCCATCTCAATGCTGGACTGATAACTATTATTGTAAGCAAACTCGGCCAAAGGCAAGAACTGGTCCCACTAACCTCCGAAGTCAATCACACATGCCCTGAGCATGTCCTCCAATATCTAAATTGTACGCTCCGACTGACCATCAGTCTGAGGGTGAAAATTTATGCTGAGATCTATCTGGGTACCCATCTCAGTATGCAATGCTCTCCAGAAGTGTGAGGTGAACTGAGGACCTCGATCTGATATAATGGACACCGTCACACCATGCAACCGGACTATCTCCCGAATGTAGATCTGGGCCAAACTCTCAGAAGCATAAGTAGTAGCTACTGGAATGAAATGCTCCGATTTGGTCATTCTGTCCACAATGACCCAAACCGCATCAATCTTCCGCAAGGTCCGAGGTAACCCAAACACGAAGTCCATAGTGATGCGCTCCCATTTCCACTCAGGAATGAGCAACTGCTGAAGTAGGCCTCCTGGCCTCTGGTGCTCATACTTCACCTTCTGGCAATTAAGACACCTAGCCACATACTCCACAATGTCCTTCTTCATTCGCCTCCACCAGAAATGTTGCTTCAAATCACGATACATCTTCGTAGCACCAGGATGAACAGAATACCGAGAACTGTGTGCCTCCTCTAGAATCCTCTCCCTCAGGTCATCAACCTTGGGAACACATAAGCGGTCTTGAAGTCTCAGAACGCCATCCTCGCCAATAATAACCTCCTTGGACCTACCCTGAACCACTGTCTCTCATAGCTCAGCCAAACACGGATCATCATATTGTTGAGCCTTAATCTCCCGCAATAACGAAGACTGAGCAACCACATGTGCAAGAACTTGACGGGGCTTTGAAAGGTATAATCTCACCAGGAGATTGGCCAAGGAATGAATGTTCAAGGCTAGAGGTCTCTCATCTGCTGCAGTATAAGTCAAGCTACCCATACTCTCCACCTTCCTGCTCAAAGCATCTGCTACCACATTTGCCTTGCCCGAATGATAAATAATGGTGATATCATAATCCTTCAACAACTCAAGCCATTTGCGCTGCCTCAAATTAAGATCCTTCTGCTTGAACAAGTGTTGCAAGCTATGGTGGTCTGTATAAACCTCACAGGACACTCCATACAAGTAGTGCCTCCAATTCTTAAGAGCATGAACAATCGCTGCCAACTCCAAATCATGCACAGGATAATTCTTCTCATGAACCTTTAGTTGACACGAAGCATAAGCAATAACTCTCCCATCCTGTATCAATACACACCCCAAGCCAACGCGTGAAGCGTCACAATATACTGTATACATTCCAGAACCGGAAGGCAATACTAGAACTGGTGCTGAGGTCAATGTTGTCTTGAGCTTCTGAAAGCTCGCCTCACACTCGTCAGACCATCGAAATGGAGCATTCTTCTGAGTCAATCTGGTCAATGGAGCTGCAATAGAAGAGAATCCCTCTACAAATCGGCGATATTATCCTGCTAGGCCCAAAAAGCTCCTGATCTCTGTAGCTGAAGTAGCACGCGACTAACTCTGAACTGCCTCGATCTTCTGAAGATCAACCTTGATACCCTCTCCCGATACCACATGCCCCAAGAATTCCACGGAATCCAACCAGAACTCACACTTGGAGAACTTAGCATATAGCTTCTGTTCTCGCAAAGTCTGGAGCACAACTCTCAAATGTTGCTTGTGCTCCCCAGGCTACGTGAGTAAATCAAAATGTCATCAATGAATACAATGACAAAGGAATCAAATAAGGCCTGAACACCCTATTCATCAAGTCCATGAATGCTGCTGGGGTATTAGTCAAGCCAAAGGACATCATCAGGAACTCATAATGGCCATATCTCATGCGAAAAGCAGTCTTCGAAACATCTGAAGCCCGAATCCTCAACTGGTGATACCCTGGTCTCAAATCAATCTTAGAAAACACACGAGCACCCTGCAACTGGTCAAACAAATCATCGATGCACGGCAAAGGATACTTGTTCTTAATTGTAACCTTGTTCAACTAGCGGTAATCAATACACATTCGCATGGACCCATCCTTTTTCTTCACGAATAGAACTGGAGCACCCCACGGCAATACACTCGGTCTGATGAACCCCTTAGCTAACAACTCCTCAAGATGCTCCTTAAACTCCTTCAACTCTTTCGGAGCCATACGTTATGGAGGAATAGATATAGGTTGGGTGCCTGGAGCTAAATCAATGCAGAAATCAATATCACAATCCGGAGGCATGCCCGGAAGGTCCGAAGGAAATACATCAGCAAACTCTCAAAAAACTGGCACTGAATCAATCGTCAGAGACTCGACAGTGGCGTTCCACACATAAGAAAAATAGGCCAGACAACCCTTCTCGACCATATTCGAGCCTTCAAGAATGAAATAACCCGGCTGGTTGTACTAAGTGAGGAACCTCTCCAATCCAGCCTAGGCGACTCGGGCATGGCTAAAGTAACTGTCTTGGCATGGCAATCTAGCACGGCATGATAAGGAGATAGCCAATCCATGCCTAAAATAATCTCGAAAACAACCATGTCGAGTAATAAGAGATCCGCTCGAGTCTCGAACCCACAAAATGAAATCACACAGGACCGACAAATCCAGTCTACAACCACATAATCGCCCACGGGACTGGACACATAAATAGGAGTACCCAACGACTCGCGAAGAACATCCAGGAAACAAGAAAATAAGGCTGACACATATGAATAGGTGGATCCTGGATCAAATAACACTGATGCATCTCTACCACCTACTGAAATAGTACCTGTGATCACGGCATCTGAGGCCACTGCATCTGATCGGGCCGGAATAGCATAGAATCTAGTTGGAGCTTCGGATGACTGACCTCAGCTTGAATGAATAGGGGTCGGCAGAGCTCCCCCTTCCTGGCCTCCACCTCTGGGACGACCTCTCCTAGTCTGCCCTCCACCTCTGGGTGGACGAACAGCCGGTGCTGAAAATGTAGGCTGATAGCTCTGCTGAACGGCCTTGCCCCAAAGCCTGGGACAAGTCCTCCTCATATGTCCTAGATCCCCACACTCATAACATCTAGCTGGTGGCATGTACTGCTGCCCTGAAGAAGGACCTTGGACAGCTAGGGGACGGTGAAACTATCTGGCATGGCACTGAAGTAAGGACTAGAAGACCCCTGATGACCGAAATACCCGCCTGAGAAACCCTGAATGGCTGGTGGGTGCAAGGAACTCTCTGGCATGGCACTGAAATAGGGCCTCACTGGAGCACCACGGGGAGGTGGTGGAGGAGCTGAATATGGAGTCCTGCTAGGCTGGCCCCTACCGAACTGACCTCTACCTCTGGCTGGGGAACCTCTGAAATCTCCTGAAAATCTAGCTCTCTTATACCGTTGACCCTGCTCTCTGCCTCTCGAACGATAACCCTCAATCCGGCGAGCTATCTCGACCACAAGCTGATAGGGAGTCCCCCATCTCCACCTCTCGGGCCATGGTTGCCCTAATACCTGAGTGCAGCCCAGCTACAAATCTCCGCACTCTCTCAGCATCAGTAGGAAGTATCATAAGGTCATGACGAGACAACTCAGAAAACCTGGCCTCGTAGTCTGTCACTGACATCTGTCCTTGCTCCAGCTGCTCAAACTGATATCGCAGCTCTTCCCTCTCGGAGGGTGGAATATACGTGTCTAGGAACAGCTGAGGGAACTGCTCCCAAGTGATGGAATGGGAACCTGTTGGTCTACCCAGGATATAGGACTGCCACCATCTGCGGACCCTGCCCTCAAGCTGGAAAGTAGTGAAGTCCACTCCATGGGACTCCAGTATCCTCATGTTGTGCAGTCTGTCCCTGCACCTATCAATAAAGTCTTGGGAATCCTCGCCCTTATCACCCCCGAAGATAGGAGGTTACAATCGGGTCCATCTATCCAGTAACTTCTGCGGATCGTCATCCGCAGCTGGCCTGGGATCAGGTGTTGCTGCTACAGGTTGGGCCCCACCACGGGCAGTGTACCCGGGGTATGATGTAATGCTCCTGCCTGACCTGCAGCCTGGGCGGTAGGAGTCTGGGGGGCCCTCCCGCTTGAGATGTGGCCGAATATATCGGAAATAAATCGGCCTGGGACATGGTGTCCATGAACCGCATCATACGGCCCATGATCTCCTGGAATCCCGGCGCCGTCATAAAGTCCACTGGAGCAGGACCTACTGGGGGCACCTCACCCTGCTCCTCTATAGTAGGGTCCTCTGGTGGTGGTATGACTGGAATAGCTCAGGGACGCCCTCGTCCCCTACCTCGGGTCGGTTCCCTCCCCCGGCCTCTGCCACGGCCTCGAACAACGTGGGTAGCGGCCCCTCCCGGGTCTGGAACATCGGATGCACGCGTCCTCACCATCTGTGAGAGAATAGAAGAATGAAATTTAGTAAACCATTGACCGCATGATAGAATAAAAATATGGAGAGGTTTTCCTCACACCCTATAGTCTCCCGAAGATAAGTACAGACGTCTCCATACCGATCCGCAAGACTCTACTAGGTTTGCCCGTGACTTGTGAGACCTACGTGAACCTAGTGCTCTGATACCATGTTGTCACGACCCAAAATACTAACTCAGGTTGTGATGGTCCCCAACACCGAGGTTAAGAAAGCCCATACTTAAATTACTAAGGATTCCTCCGACGCTTTGTTAAACATCCCAATACGTGCCAAGTTTTAAAGTTCAAAACATTTATTGAAAAAGATAGCAAGCCATTTTTACCAAAAGCAGTAAAAAGAGGAATGAGCCAATATATATATATATATATATATATATATACAGACCCGCAGACCAAAATAACAACTAGGTGTGTGCTAGGAACTAGTGTCACAAGTCCTACGGGCATGCTAACAGAATATACAAAACATAATATACAATCCCACTGTCTGAAAGAAGTAGACGGGAAATAAGTAAAAGAAAAATCCATGGTGCTGCCGAGGATCGTCAGGAGAAGCAGCTCACCGTGAAGTCGGGTCCAACTAAAATCAGGATCGAGCTCCGATCTGATAACCAGATGCACCATCCTCAGAACCTGTACAATTAAGTACAAAAGTGCAGCATGAGTACATAAAAAACAATTAGGTACCCAGTGAGTATCCTGCCTAACCTCGAAGAGGTAGTGACGAGAGGTAGACGTGATACTTACTAGGGTCAACATTTCTAAATAACATGATTTAATAGGAACTAGGCAGGCATAACAGTCAAAGAAATCACACAAATATAAATTATCAAGTATAGTTGTATTTACCTTTGCATGTCAAATTTCACTAGCACATAATGTACTAAATTCCCTTATTAACATGAACTAGTTATACAATTACAACAAATTCCCAGTAATTCATAGTGCACATAATAGGCCAGAAGCGTACGGCCGAAACGTCGAGAAAATAAATGTGCATTGTCGAGGGTCGAACGGCTCGAACCATAGATGCATATATTACCCCGCTCGCTAATCGAACATGCGACGCGGTTGACATAATATTAGGTCTATTCCGCTCATGAATCATACATGTGACGCGGTGCCGTATACATACATAAAATTATCAGTTTTTAAGGAATTAACAGAGACTATTCTTTAAGGCAAGAACTTAAGAAATATATCATGGAACACAACTTCCTAATATTCTCATGCCAAATCAAGGATAATAAGCAACTCAAAATACGTTTAGGAATACATGTAAGGCACATATAAGCATGCTCGTGAGTCCTAGAACTACCCAACATAACATAGTAGTAGCTACGCACGGACTCTCGTCACTTCGTGCGTGCGTAGCCCCCGCAAATAAGGACATGCAATTATTTATAATCACCTATGGGGACAATTCCCTCTTACAAGGTTAGAAAGGAGACTCACCTCGTGTCGAATCTACTCCCCGGACCAAGAACGCGCCCGAAACTCTGAACTCTACACCCGAGGACTCGAAACTAGCCAAATATTATACAAATTCATCAATTTATGCTCAAAGTATGGGAATCCTCCTACTACTAAGTCAAATTCGCCATTCTTGAAGAAATCTTAAAATCCAACCTCGGGCCCGCATGCTCGGATTCCACAAAATTTCGAAGGAAACACTCACACATAGCCTAAGGATCATTAATACACAATTTTTACTTGATTTCATAGCTAATTGACGAGTAATTTTCTAAATTCTCGAAAGCCCTAGGTTACTACCTAATTCTTGATTTATTCACTAATTAGGTGATTAAATTCAACTAAGAATTCATGCATTAACAACTCTTGAGATGGAATTTACTTACCTTCTAGGGGTTGGGTTGTGGAGTCCTTTTCCTAATCGAACTATAACCCTCAATCCGGCGAGCTATCTCGACCACAAGCTGATAGGGAGTCCCCCATCTCCACCTCTCGGGCCATGTTGGCCCTAATACCTGAGTGCAGCCCAGCCACAAATCTCCGCACTCTCTCAGCATCAGTAGGAAGTATCATAAGGGCATGACGTGACAACTCAAAAAACCTGGCCTCGTAGTCTGTCACTGACATCTGTCCTTGCTCCAGCTGCTCAAACTGATATCGCAGCTCTTCCCTCTCGGAGGGTGGAATATACGTGTCTAGGAACAGCTGAGGGAACTGCTCCCAAGTGATGGAATGGGAACCTGTCGGTCTACCCAGGATATAGGACTGCCACCATCTGCGGACCCTGCCCTCAAGTTGGAAAGTAGTGAAGTCCACTCCCTGGGACTCCAGTATCCTCATGTTGTGCAGTCTGTCCCTGCACCTATCAATAAAGTCCTGGGCATCCTCGCCCTTATCACCCTCGAAGATAGGAGGGTGCAATCGGGTCCATCTATCCAGTAACTTCTGTGGATCGTCATCCGCAGCTGGCCTGGGATCAGGTGTTGCTGCTACAGGCTGGGCCCCACCACGGGCAGTGTACCCGGGGTATGATGTAATTCTCCTGCCTGACCTGCAGCCTGGGCGGTAGGAGTCTGGGGCCCTCTCCCGCATGAGATGTGGCCGAATCTGTCGGAAATCAACCGGACTGGGACATGGTGTCCATGAACCGCATCATACGGCCGATGATCTCCTGGAATCCCGGCGCCGTCAAAAAGTCCACTGGAGCAGGACCTACTGGGGGCACCTCACCCTGCTGCTCTATAGTAGGGTCCTCTGGTGGTGGTATGACTGGAATAGCTCAGGGACTCCCTCGTCCCCTACCTCGGGTCGATGCCCTCCCCCGGCCTCTGCCACGGCCTCGAACAACGTGGGTAGCGGCCCCTCCCGGGTCTGGAACATCGGATGCACGCGTCCTCACCATTTGTGAGAGAATAGAAGAATGAAATTTAGTAAACCATTGATCGCATGATAGAATAAAAATATGGAGAGGTTTTCCTAACACCCTATAGCCTCCCGAAGATAAGTACAGACGTCTCCATACTGATCCGCAAGACTCTACTAGGTTTGCCCGTGACTTGTGAGACCTACGTGAACCTAGTGCTCTGATACCATGTTGTCACGACCCAAAATACTAACTCAGGTTGTGATGGTGCCCAACACCGAGGTTAGGCAAGCCCATACTTAAGTTACTAAGGATTCCTCCCACGCTTGGTTAAACATCCCAATACGTGCCAAGTTTTAAAGTTCAAAACATTTATTGAAAAAGATAGCAAGCCATTTTTACCAAAAGCAGTCAAAAGAGGAATGAGCCAATATATATATATATATATATACAGACCCGCAGACCAAAATAAAAACTAGGTGTGTGCTAGGAACTAGTGTCACAAGTCCTACGGGCATGCTAACAGAATATACAAAACATAATATACAATCCCACTGTCGTAAAGAAATAGACGGGAAATAAGTAAAAGAAAACTCCATGGTGCTGCCGAGGATCGTCAAGAGAAGCAGCTCACCGTGAAGTCGGGTCCAACTAAAATTAGAATCGAGCTCCGGTCTGATAACCAGATGCACCATCCTCAGAACCTGTACAATTAAGTACAGAAGTGCAGCATGAGTACTTAAAAAACAATTAGGTACCCAGTGAGTATCCTGCCTAACCTCGAAGAGGTAGTGACGAGAGGTAGACGTGATACTTACGAGGGTCAACATTTCTAAATAACATGATTTAATAGGAACTAGGCAGGCATAACAGTCAAAGAAATCACACAGATATAAATTATCAAGTATAGTTGTATTTACCTTTGCATGTCAAATTTCACTAGCACATAATGTACTAAATTCCCTTATTAACATGAACTAGTTATACAATTACAACAAATTCCCAGTAATTCATACAGCACATAATAGGCCAGAAGCGTACGGCCGAAACATCGAGAAAATAAATGTGCATTGTCGAGGGTCGAACGGCTCGAACCATAGATGCATCTATTACCCCGCTCGCGAATCGAACATGCGACGCGGTTGACATAATATTAGGTCTATTCCGCTCACGAATCATACATGTGACGCGGTGCCCTATACATACATAAAATTATCAATTTTTAAGGAATTAACAGAGACTATTCTTTAAGGCAAGAACTTAAGAAATATATCATGGAACACAACTTCCTAATATTTTCATGCCAAATCAAGGATAATAAGCAACTCAAAATACGTTTAGGAATACATGTAAGGCACATATAAGCATGCTCGTGAGTCCTAGAACTACCCAACATAACATAGTAGTAGCTACGCACGGACTCTCGTCACTTCGTGCGTGCATAGCCCCCGCAAATAAGGACATGCAATTATTTATAATCACCTATGGGGACAATTCCCTCTTACAAGGTTAGAAAGGAGACTCACCTCGTGTCGAATCTACTCCCCGGACCAAGAACGCGCCCGAAACTCTAAAGTCTACACCCGAGGACTCGAAACTAGCCAAATGTTATACAAATTCATCAATTTATGCTCAAAGTATGGGAATCCTCCTACTACTAAGTCAAATTCGCCATTCTTGAAGAAATCCTAAAATCCAACCTCGGGCCCGCATGCTCAGATTCCACAAAATTTCGAAGGAAACACTCACACATAGCCTAAGGATCATTAATACACAATTTTTACTTGATTTCATAGCTAATTGACGATTAATTTTCTAAATTCTCGAAAGCCCTAGGTTACTACCTAATTCTTGATTTCTTCACTAATTAGGTGATTAAATTCAACTAAGAATTCATGCATTAACAACTCTTGAGATGGAATTTACTTACCTTCTAGGGGTTGTGTTGTGGAGTCCTTTTCCCAATCTCTCAAAGTGTTTAATGGAGGAAAGAGTGAAGAAAACAATGAAGAATCCCGTATTTAAGAAACACACTGTCTGACAGTGTTTCCGTTCCTGCGGCTCGAGGATCGCACCTGCAGCTCGAGGACCTGCGGAAATGGACGAGGAAGCATGGGCCTGCACCTGCAGCTCCGCTCCTGCGGAACTTGGTCCGCACCTGCGAGAAATGGGATGCCCGCTGGGGATCGCACTAGCGCCTGGGCAACCACACCTGTGGATCACACCAGAATAGGTGCACCAATAGCTATTTCAGCTGGTTTTTTGGCCTCGTGTGGTGTCTGGGAGGCACCTGGGCCCACCCGAGCCCCGCCCAAATATACCAACAAGTCCCAAATCATAATACGGACTCACTCGAGCCTTCGAAACACCCAAAACAAAGCTAAAACTCAAAATCACACCTCAAAACCCCTAGAACCAAACTTAGGAACTTTAAGTTTTCTTGACTTCAGTAACAACGCGTCGTACTGATATATACTACTCAGAATGACACCAATTTTTGCTGGCAAGTCATAAAAGACATACGGAACTATTCTCGATCTCAGAATTCTGTTCGGACCTTGATA
The DNA here is from genome assembly GCA_005239505.1 of Nicotiana paniculata. Taxonomy (NCBI): domain Eukaryota; kingdom Viridiplantae; phylum Streptophyta; class Magnoliopsida; order Solanales; family Solanaceae; genus Nicotiana; species Nicotiana paniculata. The sequence continues at coordinate 51,722 of ML315337.1, forward strand.
ACACAAAAACACGTCCCAAACCACAATAGGAACTTAAGGGACTTCTAATTTCAATATTGGGCGCCGAAACGCTCCTGGGTCATGAGAAACCCATTCGAACATATGCTCAGGTTTGAAATCATCATACAAATCTACAGGAACCGACGAAGCTCGATTTCGAGGTCATTTACCCAAAATATTGACCGAATTCAAACTTGGCCTTAAAGGCCAACCTTAAGGAACCAAGTGTTCCTATAGCACTCTAAACACTTCCAAATCCCGGACCACCCGCCCCCGCAAGTCATAAATCACAATAAGCCGCTATGGGAAGTTTCATTTAGGGGAACGAGGTCCGATAATGCAAAACGACCTATTGGGTCGTTACACTCATCTTCGAATCCACAACAATGGACATACCCCATGCATCACCCTACTCCAATTCTCAACTCAACAATCAATCTACTACCCTTTTATCATCCACATAACATGAGGCAGATTTATGCACTATGGTTCCAGTATCTCAACTTCTTCAATCCACTATCTCCATGCTCCACTCCCAGTAGCCCATTCGAAACACAGACACCACCAAACAGTCCCCCACCGACTCCACCTCCATCTCCAAATGAACTAGATATAGAAACAAGGCAAGAATTAGATCGGATTCTAGCAGAATTGAGGGAGACAAGGACGGAGTTTTTATGGCTAAAAGGAATCCAGCTTTACAACCTCAAGAAACAGTACAAAAAAAATTCATCCTGAAGTGTCCTCCTGAAATGATCAAATGCAGCCTAAGCTTTAGAGTCACAACAAATCGAGAGGCATGAAAGTACTCAATAGTGATCATTCAGACACTCCCTCAACCTCCAGCAGTCATGGATCAGCAGGATTAGAGGACAACAACTGTTGTCAATCCTCTGATTCCAAGTACACCAGTCACAACACCACCCTCTAGTATTATGAATCTTCTAGTTTGGAATCGTAGTGGTTCTCACAATCCAGAGTTTAGACGTTACTTTAGGTCTCTACTAGATAACTATAGACCAGTGCTAGCAATACTTCTGGAAACCCACATGCAAGATCATGAGAGGCTTCGTGAGGCTTTCAACTAGACTAGCATGGCTTAGGTGTCCGCTAATGGACTCATAGGAGGTTTGGTTGTGTTATTTGATGAAGCTCTAATTTCTGTGGAGGAGTTGAGGATGTCTGAACAAGAAATTCACTGCCTTGACCAGGTATGTCTCAATAAACCTAAATTTCTTCTCTCTGCAGTATATGCTAGCACCTCTTATCAATTACGTTAAAATCTTTGGGAAAGCTTAATGGATCTGCATGACAGTTTTAATATTCCTTGGCTAATAGGGGGTGACTTCAATGACATACTATACTCACGAGAAAATTTTGGAGGGCTACCTCTTAGTGTTAATAGAGTCGACAGATTTGCAAACTGTATTAATTATTGCAAGCTAATTGATTTAGGTTTTAGGGGCAGTCATTTTACATGGACTAATAAACATAGAAATAGTCATACAATTCTTGAAAGACTTGATCATTTTTTGGCAAACTATGATTGGATCTATATGTACCTCGAGGCTACAGTGCAACATCCACCTAGAACATATTCTGACCATTGTCCTCTTCTAATAACTTTAGAGACCAAAAGACATATTGTCACAAAAAAATTTAAATTTGAAACTATGTGGGTGTCTCATCCACAATTAGTAAACCAAACATGGAATGAGAATCAACCACTCATGGAAATAACTAAAAAAATTCAGGATGTAGTCACAAACTGGAATCATTTGGTCTTTGGACATATTTTTACACGTAAAAGGAAAATACTAGCTAGGCTAGCCAGAATACAATCCTCAATACATTACCCTACTAGTTTTTTCTTACAAAATTTGGAAACACAACTGACTAATGAATTTAGTAGCATACTTAGACTAGAGGAAGACTTTTGGAAGTTAAAATCCAGATTAATGTGGCTAAATGACGGAGATGCCAACAAGAAATTCTTCCACATGTCTACATTACATAGGCGTAGGAGAAATAGGATAACTTCCATAAAGGATTCAGTGGGTAATTGGAGTTATGGTCAAAATGAAATTCAAGAACTTATACTAAATTACTACTTGAATCTGTTTACTACTGGACAAGATCACTCAATTCATATTATCAATGAAAAAGATACATATCTTCTAAACTTTAAGGATTTACAAGCTTTAGATGAGCCTCTCAAGGACAATGAAATCACTCAGGCTATACAGTTTTAGCCCTTATAAGGCACCTGGTCCAGATGGGTTTCATCCATTTTTTTATCAAAAATACTGGCATGTTGTAGGTAACAAGGTCAAACAATTTTTTCATGAAATTTTCAACACTAGGATCATACCTCCCTTATTAAATCACACTTATATATGCCTTATACTAAAAGTGAAACATGCTCAGACACTCCAACAATATAGGCCAGTAAGTCTTTGTAACACCACTTATAAAATTATAACCAAAATAATAGTCAATAGGTTGAAGCCTATTCTTTCGTCAATAATAGGACCAACACAAACCAGCTTTCAATAGGGGAAAAGATCTTCTGATAATGCCATAATAGTTCAAGAAGCTTTAAATCAATTTGCAAAAGGAAAAGGAAATATTGGTTACATGCTTCTAAAATTGGACCTTGAAAAGGCCTTTGATAGACTGAAATGGTCGTTTACTACGAATAGTAATGTATTAGTTTGTAATATGGTAACTACTACTAAGAATGACTTAGCTTGTAATGTGGTGCAAATCGGGCACCAACATATCTGTACGCATAGGCTTAATTAATATATAATTTTATCTTTGGTACCCGAAAAAAAAGGACATTCAAAAAACGCATTCATATGCCATTGGAAATATAGGGAGTAATAAATTTATTCCTTTTAGTTAATTATCGTGCATTTAACAAAAAAGTATGTTCTATTTTTATTTATGACTCTTTTCATTTTAGAAATGTCAAAATCATTTACCTATTACTCCCTCCGTTCCAATTTATGTGAAACTGTTTGACTGGGCACGGAGTTTAAGAAAAAATGAAGACTTTTTAAATCTGTGGTCATAAACAAGTCAAAAAGGGGTCCAGAGTATTTGTGTGGTTATAAAAGCTTCTCATTGGGGTAGAACTGGAAGTTTAAGCTAAATTATTTTCAAATTTAGAAAGGGGTCATTCTTTTTGGAATGGACCAAAAACGAAATAGGTTCACATATACTGGAACGGAGGGAGTAACATTTTTTAATTCAAATTGATTAAATTGCTTAATTTTTTTTTTGGGTAGATAAAAAATTGCATTACCAAAAGCATTATGTACGGTCAAAGACAAAAACATGCAGATGAGCAACTATAGCACAGCTAACATCCACTCTTCCGACCTACTAATCAATACAAACTATACTAATCTGGATAATAATTCAGCTTCTCAAGCTCCTTAGTAAGTCTGCTCCTCTGAGATCCTCTGTAGAATACTTTTTGTATGATTCTTTTGACAATGCTCTTGGGATCAACTTGTTTAGCCTGGAAAATCCTCTGATTTACCTCAATCCAGAGGTGATAAACATATGAAGCCAAGGTCATCCTATAGAGCTCTGCACTTGAACTTCTTCCCTTAGCATTAACTTCAGCCTATCTCAATTCATCTGGCCAAGTCATAGCTTTTCTATCAATTATTTTCCACTACAAGAGCTTGTCCCACACCTGTGCAGATACATCACACTGGTAAAAGATGAGAGATATACTTTCAACTTGAGAAGCACACATAGGACATATTTGACTATCAACTACTCCCCAGTGCATCAATCTATCCTTAGTAGGCAATCTACCAAGAGCTGCTAGTCTTAAGATAAATATCCATTTTTGAGATCCAAAGTTGTTGCAGACCATTTTCCTCCACTGCACTTTAGGAAAATCACCCATCGTCAGTTGATATATCTTCTTAATGAAAAATTTTGTTATATATTTCAAATCTTCTTCCATAATCCCAGCTTTTTGAAGGTGACTTTGCATATTCAAAATTTTCTGCACTACCCAACACTACTAGAAGTCCGGTAATTACCGACCAAAGTTGGTCGGTCAAAAAAACGACCAAAGTTGGTCGAAAACTGAGAGAAAAATATTTTACATTTATTTTGAATAAAATACTGACCAAAGTTGGTCGGTAAGTTGGTCAACAAGTTGACCGAGCTGGTCAGACTTGCTTAGTCAAAGAAGCTTTCACATTACCGACCAACTTTGATCGGTAATGTGGACCCAATTTTTAAAATTTTAATAGTTATATTATTATTTAAAATATTTTATAAAATATAAAGAAATTTTATTTAAAATTACCGACCAAAGTTGGTCGGTTAATACAGGGGAAGCATTTACCGACCAACTTTGGTCGGTATATTTTAATTTCTAGAAAATAACAGACCAAAGTTGGTCGGTTATTAGGTCAACTGTAACGACCCGACTGGTCGTTATCAAACCCCGTTCCCCCAAATGAAACTTCCCATAGCGGCTTTTTATGATTTATGACTTGCGGGGACTAGTGGTCCGGGATTCGGAGGTGTTTAGAGTGTTATAGGAACAATTGGTTCCTTAGGGTTGGCCTTTAAGGCCAAGTTTGACTTCGGTCAACATTTTGGATAAACGACCTCGGAATCGGGTTTCGTCGGTTCTGGTAGCTTCGTGTGATGATTTTGGACCTGGGCTTATGCTCGGAATGATTTCTGATGCCCTGGGAGCGTTTCGGCGCCCAATATTGAAATAAGAAGTTCCTTAAGTCCTATTGTGGTTTTGGACGTGTTTTTGTGTTATCGAGGTCCGAACGGAATTCTGAGACCAGGAATAGTTATGTTATGTTTGCCTGCAAAATTTGGTGTCATTCCGAGTAGTATAGGTCGGTTCGGTCCGTTGTTAGCGAAGTCTAGAAAACTTAAAGTTCCTAAGTTTGGTTCATGGGGTTTTGAGGTGTGATTTTGAGTTTTAAGTGTTGTTTTGGGTGTTCCGAAGGCTCGAGCGAGTCCGTATTATGATTTGGGACTTGTTGGTATATTTGGACGAGGGCTCGGGTGGGCCCAAGGGCCTCCCAGGCATCCAACGAGGCTAAAAACCATCTAAAATAGCTGTTGGTGCACCTGATCTAGTGTGACCGCAGGTGCGATTGCCCAATCGCAGGTGCAGGACCGCTCATGCGGTCCCAAACATCGCAGGTGCGACCCCAGGTGAGGTCACCCTTTCTCGCAGGTGCGGACAAAAGTTCGCAGGAGCGGAACCCCTGGTGCGGCCATCCCTCCGCAGGTGCGAACCCAGCCCTTCCCGTCCAGTTCCGCAGGTGCGAGCCCCAGCTCCCAGGCGCGAGACTGCAGGTGCGGTCCCCGAGCCGCAGGTGCGGAATCCCTGTAGACCAGGCAGTATATTAATCTTTGAAACTCGGGATTTCACCCCATGCATTCATTTTCCTCCACCATTAGAGTCTTGTGAGCTTGGGGAAAGAGGTTCCACGACCTAACTACTAAAGAGGTAAGTAAATTCCACTCTAACACTAATTTCAAACATGAATTACTAGTTAAACTCTCTACTAAATCATTGAAAAATCAAGACTTAGGTAGTAATTTAGGGTTCTTGAGAAATTGGTGAATTACCCATTATTGCCATGAATTCAAGTAGAAATCATATATTAACGATCCTTAGGCTTCGGGTGAGCGTTTCCTCCGTGAGTTTTCGGAATTCGAGCGTGCGGGCCCGGGTTTGGATTTTGGGAATTCTTCAAGAATGTTAAATTATTGAATAAATAGGATAACTTCCCTACTTTGAGCATGCATTGATGTAATTGTACCATATTTGGCTAGTTGCAAGTCCTCGGGTGTAGAGTTCGGAGTTCGGGCACATCATTGGTCCGAGGGGTAGATTCGACACGAGGTGAGTCTCCTTTATAACCTTGTAAGGGGGAATTGTCCCCCTAGGTGAATTAAATGCTATATGTGATAATTTGTGGGGGCTACGTACGTACAAAATGACGAGAGTCCGTACGTAGCGACTATTACTATTATGTCCGGGTAGTTAGGCCCACATCATGCCTTGTGTTTTACTTGATATGAACTA
>ML315338.1:0-22250 GCA_005239505.1 Nicotiana paniculata
GTCTCCTAGTCCTTACTTCAGTGCCATGCTAGAGAGTCCTCATCGTCCCCCAGCTATTCAGTGCTCATCTTCAGGGCAGCAGGAAATGCCTCCAGCGACGTGTTACGAGTGTGGTGATTCAGGCCATATAAGGAGGACTTTTCCCAGGCTTAGGGTAAGGCCATTCAACAGAGTTACCAGCCTGCACTCCCAGCACTACCGCCCCGTCCACCTAGAGGTGGAGGACATACTGGTAGAGGTCGTCCAAAGGTGGAGGCCAGGTAGGGGGAGCTCAGCTAGCTCTTACTTAGTCCAGCGGAGGACAGTCTTCAGGTACTCCAGCCAGATTCTACGCCATTCCGGCCCGAACAGATGTAGTGGCCTCAGATGCCGTGATCACATGTATTATTTTAATATGTGGTAGAGAGGCACTATCTGACCCAGGATCTACTTATTCATATGTGTCAGCCTTGTTTGCTTGTTTTCTGGATGCTCCTCGTGAGTCCTTGGGTTCTCCTATATATGTATCCACTCCCGTTCGTTATTCTGTAGTGGTAGACCAAATTTATCGGTCTTGCGTGATCACATTCTGTGGGTTCGAGACTAGAGCGGACCTCCTATTGCTCGATATGGTTTATTTTGAGATTATCCTGGGCATAGATTGGTTATCTCCTCATCATGCAATCTTTGATTTCCATGCTAATATGGTTACTTTGGCCATGCCTGAGTTGCGTAGGCTGGAGTGTAGAGGTTCCTCGGTTAGTGCAGCCGGTAGAGTATTTCCTTCCTGAAGGCTCGACATATGGTCGAGAAGGGTTGTTTGGCGTATCTTGCTTATGTGGGACACCACCGAGGAGTCTCCGACGATTGATTCAGTGCCCTTTGTTCGAGAGTTTGCTGATGTATTCCATTCAGACCTTCCAGGCATGCCTCCGGTTCGTGATATTGATTTTTGCATTGGTTTAGCTCCAGATACTCAGCCTATTTCAATTCCCTCGTACCGCATGGGTCCTAAGGTGTTGAAGGAACAGCCAGAGGAGTTGTTGGCTAAGGGGTTTATCAAACTGAGTGTATCACCGTGGGGTGTTCCAGTTCTATTCGTGAAGAAGAAAGATGGGTCCATGCAAATGTGTATTGATTACCGCTAGCTGAANTGGTGCTGCGCTTGGTTTCCAAGGTTTTTGAGAATATCTATCAATGTCAATGCCTTTGATAACATGTGGTACTCCAGGAATTTGTTCGATTCGATCGTTTTGTTCCTTCACCTGTTTCTGCAAAGTTAGTAATAAAGTCTGTAATTCAGAGGTACTAGACATACATGGTCTCGCTTCGAGAGATTCATTAGGAGTATCTCGNTTTTACCCGATCGTGTTCCACCGTTTGATCATTATTATCGTTGTTATTATTGGATATTTCTGGTTATTGTTCCCTTGAATCACGTGGGGTTTCTTAAGGTGATGGAACTGGGGTTCCATTCCTTTGCTGGTTGTTATCGTTGGAGTTCGACATAGTTCAGAGGATATGGCTTGAAAAGCAAACAAAGATTATCAGATTCCCGGTAGCGGAACCAATTTGTTTAACCAAAGAATTGGATTCTTTGCCCAAAGCTATTTTAATAAGAACACGGGTTTCTGATAACCAAAGAATAAGATAATAATTGTAGGTAAACTCGTAAATGGAAAGCAGTAAGATGCACAAAAAGTAACTGTATTGCAATAGTAGTTCGAATGTTTTTTTCCTCCCTTTACAGGTTATATTTTTCTTCTTTATATAGAGAATTTCTTAATATAACGTCTACCCTTTTTGGTGTTTGAGCATTAATGACTAGTTACGACTCTAATGTAATGTTACAATGAATCAACCGTAAATGTTTCATGAATGTTGTGTAACGTATGGATCTCTAATTTGAAGATCTCTGAATCTTCCCTTTATTCTGCCCAAATACACTTTGAACGTGTCTCTTCATCTTCTCAGTCAGGTTGAGACTTCCGTAGCTAATTAACCCATGGGTGTGATTTTCCGTGCCTCTTTGCCTCATACCTCTTCACAGTGTCACGTCCAGCTGTCGTGTCTTCATTGCTCCATGTAGACTACTGGGTCATCAAGATTTATTACACGTGTGAAGCTCTTTTTTACCAACAATACCACATAGCATATATAATTGAAGAGTCATCCTTGGGATTTATGTGGCTGCCACATAATGTTCAAGGTTCAAGAGTTATCCAAAATCTTAATTAATTACCAATTTCTTAATTAACTTGGTAATTTCCACTAATCCAATAATTAACCAATTATCCACATAATTAATAATTATCTCAAATTACTTAAAATACTACTCGCCTTTAACACACCTTATACACCTTACTATCACGTCCATGTGGTCTCTTGTATGGAACTAGCCCATAAATACCGAGTATTTTAGCTCGGGCTGTATTTTATCCCAACATGTCAAACTTGGACAAAAATTCATTTTCTTTTACTTGCTTCCCCTCTCACCTTCATGAGTTTACTCATCACTTGCTTGAAATAGCATAATGCTTATAATCTCCAAATAATAGTTTCCTTGAACTGAGGTCTTATCTTACGACAATTTCACGTATAATACTACATGGTGCAACATAGTCGTAATATAATATTGTGAAGCGTAACATCATCATAATGTAATACTGCAAGGCGTAATATAATCATAATATAATACCGCGGGACGTAACATCATCGTAATATAATACTGCGGGACGTAATATCGACGTAATATTAATATTGCGGGGCGTAACATCATTCCCCCCTTTGGAACATTCGTCCTCGAATGTTGACTGATGCTCTTATCATTTGCATAACTTATAGTACTTGTAAATCTTAATACTCTCCTTGACATTTAGGCAATTGTTCTGTGAATAAATCCAAAGGGCAGGGCGTTCCCCCTTTTAGGCCTCTTTCTCATGCCACGACTTGTGGCCGGAATCCTTCTAATCTCGTAACCATTGCTACCTTCTTTCATGTAGCATGAACGATTATGACCTTGTATGTGCGCTTATGCGACGCTTCTCTCATTTTTCCTCCAGCGTTTAGCTGATCTCTAGGCCTTACTTTGTGAACATATACAGAGCTTGACAAGATGTCCATCTGAGCATTTATAGGTATACTAAAGTTCTTCGCTTGGTACTTTGTTGAACTTACGAATATTGGTATACGTTTATCTATCTGTATGACTTTACTACATCAAGATAGGTCATACTATACCATAACTCTTACTTCGATTTATCGTTACTGAGGCCTGCTACCAAATTCCAGCTTACTCTCATTTCTTATCCTATATGTATAAGTCTAAGTCCTTTAATGCTTGTTCATTACTGTTCATCTTAAGAGTGACGATCTAAACTCATTTCATACTTTGTAACCTTTATCCATCCAGTGTTGATTCACCTCAATATTGATCTGTAATCCACCACTAATAACTGAAACCTCTTACGTAATATCTTGCCACTAGGGCTTACGTTGCATCGAGAAATACTTGAAGTGATTTCCATAATCATATTTCATAGTATCTCAATGTGATTCACCTTATGGGGGTATTCTAATCCCGTTCCGTCCACGAAATCTTTTCTCCTCCTCCCCCCTTTTTTTCTTCAAATTATTATTCAATCAACGACCCAAACATCGTCTTTTATATGTCACAATTACAACCTCATTTTATTACCAGGTCAACATTCCATTTCTTCTAAATGCTATTAGTCTTAGACTCATTTGAGCTCATTCACACTATACTGAGATTTATATAATTTAGATAACCCATCAGCTCCCTTGTTTTCACGGGCTTAATCCCGAGGACTTATCTATTTTCGTCATCTTCTCACTTGCCCTTTTCTTATCCTTACTCCTGTCTTTCTAAAACCTTGTCGTTCTAACATACTTTAGCTTGCGACTGATTTCCTTATGCTTTTCTGGAACATCGATACATCACATCGTCTCTAACTCTTCTTTCATTCTCTAATTAGACCTTACGGTACCTAGAAACCATAGGCTGGAAGGTATGCCACTGATGACGCTTCTATCATTCCTGGATATTGAATCCCTGCACTTCTAGCCCCTTATCTGCAGTATGGACTGTTCATAACCTTCCTTCCACATAGATATAATTTATCGCCACATGACTCCATATTCCCCTCTTTAGGGAGGTACTAAGAGTTGAATCCACGAGGATCTACCTATAGATGTTTTACCTCTTCATATTTGGCGTTGTTTCACAATATTAATGATCCTTACTTGCCTTGCGACAATCCTTTTGTACCAAGGATAACAAATTCCCTTACTCACGATGGTGACACTTAGCGCAATTGGCACATACAGTCCCTTAAGCTTAACTTTGCTCACATTTCTTGCTTTAGGGAAGCGTCTTCCTGAATGACCTTTCTCTGAATTTCTTATGAATCTTCTTCTGTTGTCCATTTTATTATGGCCGAAACACAACCTGAAATTCTCATGGTGCCGACCGTTATCAAATCGCTCAGTCCTTAATTCATGTTTAGTTTACCTTGTTCACCAGTCCATACTGATTTCTATTACTCTGGGGTCTAACTTTTCCTTCTAGTAGTCGTGTTGGAGTCACGAGCTTATTTATCGAAATGAGGATATGACTTTAAGGCCTATATTCTTTTGTTGTCTCAAGGCCTGTCACCTCTCGTCTTTTTTTCTTCATTTGACTATAGATTCTATAACACTCTGCCGTTGTCACCCATGTATCACATCTCACTCATAATTCTTCCTTATCTCTCTTCTCATTACTCTGCTAATATTTCTGCCTATCCCTTTCTTGTGAAAGCTTCAACAAGGCATTCTTTCATTTTTAGCTCTCCTTTCTTCATTCATCGGCTCTTCGGGTTGCTCAACATCCTTCCTCTACTAGGGACGAGAGTCACACAAAGGTAATACTTATCCCTTCCAGGCATTTCAGTGCCTATCTTCAGATTTTTTTTTTTGAACATGCTAGTATTCACATCTAATTGTAATATTCTAGATTGCATCACCTGAGTGTCTTACAAGGAGATCTATTAGCACATTTGTAATATCCTTTGGAAATGTCAACTAATACAAAAAATCCATTCACTATTTTGGGTTACTCTAACCCCAACCGGATTCTGATGTTCTGTCCTTTTCTTAAACTACACCTGTTAACCCCCATAGAGCATAACCGAGATGGGTGCGGCCGATTGTACATACCTCTGTTATTAATGAAGGTAACTCAAAATTCTTATATCTCTCTATATGAGTTGAAAATACCTAAAAACTTTATTAACTGGGTACCTCGTACTTTTTTTCACCTTGCTTCTGTTACTTATTGGAACTTATGTCTACTTTCCGATTCTTTTTTTCCTTTTTATCGTAAAGGTGGATAGGCATTCTTGCCTTAGGGATGCTTATCAATAAGATTTCACATCTTAGTATGATTTTCTGAATCATATTCATCCATCATAAGCATGATGCAAAAATTGAGTTTCTCTTACTTAACTCTTCCATAGTTATATCGCACACCGACTGTCTTTCTAGATGTAGGTATCGTCGTACTATAAGTAAGATAGAGTTTAGGAAATTGAATTCTTACAACTGAGGTCTACCACACGATCTAGAGTAGAAAGAAAGAGTGACTATCCTAAATGCCATGTAGCCTTTTGCTTATAGGTGTGGTGCACGACACACCCATAAGCAAGACTCTACTAGACACGGCTTGTAGACTCCCTAGGACAGAACTGCTCTGATACCACTTCTGTCACGACCCAAACCGATGGGCCGCGATGGGCACCTGGTACCTTACTCAGCTGAGTACCAACATAACGTACCTTTTTATGTCATACTATCATAGTTAACTGAGCCGGAAGGCTTCCGTGATATAAGTAGAATACCACATGTAATACCATTTTATACACAAGACATACATGCCTATAAGACAAAAATAACCACTCGTACAATGAACATAGGTCGACAAGGCCATACAATATTTTACGTACATGAAATCTGTCTACAAGACTCCTAGAATACATAATTGTCATAAAGGTCGGGACAAATTCCTGCCATACCAACCAATACACGTCTAAATAATACTAACAAAACAAGCAACTCCGAAGCAAATGGAGTGTACCAACATCCTCCGCTGAGCTGATAGCCTACTTGGATGGCTCTCGACCTGTCTATCGTGAACTGCGGGCATGAAGCGCAGCGTCCCCAGGAAAAAGGGATGTCAATACGAATAATGTACTGAGTATGTAAGACACATAAATAAATACATAACAGACATGGAAGAAATATAGAGTAAATGACTCAACCTGTAAGTTTGGATAATTCTGTAAATTATGAAATAATTATAGTGTCATGCATATACGTATGAATGTCATGTCGTGTATACGTACATGTTTCATAGCACCATCAGGCCTCTGTGGGCATCCCATGATATCATATCATATCAGCCACTGTGGGAAAAATCATCAACGTATACCAGCTGATCAGGTGGTAGTGCGTATATAATGCCATAACCTTTCCCATATCCCATATACATATATACATACATACATACATATATATACATATATACATATATATATATATACATACATATATACATGCATACACACATACATACACACACATATATATATATACACACACCCACACATACATACATACATGCATACATGCATACATACATACATACATACATACATACATACATATATATATATATATATATATGCATATATAACATCCTCTGAGTCATGGGTCAATGTACATGTATAAATGCATGAAATGCATATGGAATACGTTAATAAATTCTCTCGGTGTGTCATAAGGCCATTATGCCTCTGATTAATATCATGAAATAAACTTTATCAACTTACATATTTCTAAAACCCATGAACAGATGATAGAATAATATGACACATGGAATAATAAGAATATACACATCTCTAGCTTTTCTACGAATAGAGCATTTTATGGAAGTTGTGCATTTGCTCGTTTCACTTGTGTCGTATAGATCATGCCAAAGAGAAAGAAGGTATAGCCTTAACATACCTGATTCGATTCTCTTGATATTCCTCTAACACATGTTAATTACGATAAAACACGAAACAAGTGGTATGAAAAGCTTGAAGCAATCCGCAAGGACAAAATTACTCAAATGAAAATTTTGGATGGGGAACTACTATTGATTTTCTTGTGGTTGTGTTCCAGTAGAAAAAATATGAAGTGTTTATAGGATGATTATTGACTCCAATAAGAGACAAGACATTGCAACAACAATAGATTATTAGATAATGAAAGCTTTGTCCGTAAGCTTTTGATAGTGAAAGCTTTTCTTTGCAAACTTTTGTACAATAATCTTTGTGGCCATTTATTCTCCTAAAACTATGCCACATAGCATATATAATTGAAGAGTCATCCTTGGGCTTTATGTGGCTGCCACATAATGTTCAAGGTTCAAGAGTTATCCAAAATCTTAATTAATTACCAATTTCTTAATTAACTTGGTAATTTCCACTAATCCAATAATTAACCAATTATTCATATAATTAAGAATTATCTCAAATTACTTAAAATACTAATCGCCTTTAATACACCTTACTATCATGGCCATGTGATATCTTGTATGGAACTAGTCCATAAATACTGAGTATTTTAGCTCGGGCCGTATTTTATCCCAACATGTCAAACTTGTACGGAAATTCATTTTCTTTTATTTGCTTCCCCTCTCACCTTCACGAATTTACTCATCACTTGCTTGAAATAGCATAATGCTTATAATCTCCAAATAATAGTTTCCTTGAACTGAGGTCTTATCTTACGACAATTTCACGTATAATACTACATGGTGCAACATCGTCGTAATATAATATTGCGAAGCGTAACATTATCGTAATGTAATGCTGCAAGGCGTAACATAATTGTAATATAATACTGCGGGACGTAACATCATCGTTATATAATACTGCACGGCGTAATATCGATGTAATATTGCAGGGCGTAACACTTACTAGCATACTCGACAAACCCGCCAAAAGGACGAGCAGGGAGGATGACGAGTTGGCATCACATCAGCGGCTGATGAGTAACACAACCCTCCTCCTGTAACAGGTATCGCTCACACTGTTAATCATGCAGGTAATAACACCCTCACAACTATTCTAAGAAAGATGGTGGAGATGGAGAACGAGAACAAAGCGCTCCGCGACCAAATGAAGGAACACCAAGAAAGGTTAGACAAGATATTGGGCGCCCCAAAGCTTTTACCAAAACGGGACGCCGGCCAGTTCGTGGAACAACTGTATAGTGACGAGATTGCACCATATGCCATACCTAAAACATTCAAAATGCCTCCGTACTTGAAGATATACAACGGTACGACGACCCCTGAGGATCACATGACCCACTACGTCACTGCAGTAAAAGGCAACGACCTCGCCAAAGAATAGATGTCATCCATACTGCTGAAAAAATTTGGTGAAACCCTAACAGGGGGAGCGCTGACGTGGTACTCACAATTACCCTCTCGGTCTATAGAAACATTTGAGGAAATGGATGACAAGTTCGTCACTTCCCATGCCGGGGCTAAAAATGTAGAGGCAAGGGTAAATGACATATTCGCCAATAAACAGTCACCCGGTGAGGGACTCGGAGATTTCCTGGCTCTATTCAACCGTGTGAGAATAAACCTTCCAAATGTATCGGAGGGAATGGCGGTGGAAGGTTTCCAAAATGGGTTAAACAGGAGCGGTTCACGGGCAATCAGAAAATTGTTAAGTCGACTCATGAAATACCCCCTACCACTTGGGACGAGATACATAATGCCTACTGTGCCGAGGTAAGAGCTGACGAAGACAACCTCAACGGACCAACCCAACAGTTAACCTCGGTCCAAATGGAGTCAAGGAAAGACTGCAGAAAAGATAACAGAAGAAACCATGGAGGCCCTCGCCCCAACCGTGAAAGACACCAGCCATATGTCAGAACTGCATACCAACTCCCCCCTCCCTATGGCGACGGTCCATCCAGGCCACAGACAAGGAGTCGCCAAAATGAAAGAGGTATGCCTCAATTGCTATCCGCTCACAATTTCTGTGTTTCTCCTTCAGAAATATGCCCGAGAGAAGCTCAGCCCAAGGTAAAATGGCCAGAAAAGATGAAATCTGATTCAAATTCCAAAAGGTTGAATGCCCTTTATGAATTCCACCAGGAACGAGGTCACAAGACCGAGGACTGTATCTCTTTAAGACAAGAGGTTGTGAACATGCTCCACCAAGGGTATTTGAGAGAACTGATGAGAGACCGAGGAAGGACAAACTTTACTCGAGAACGCGAACATCATCAAGGACCACCGAAGCCACTCTCCCCAGCCCGCACTATCCAAATGATCATAAGTGGAGGTGACAACACATCGATCAACAACGTGAAGTTGACAACCACCCACAAGCTGAAACAATCAATCACCCATTAACGGTATGACGACCTCGAAGAAAGTATCATCTTCGACGATTCGGATACCCACGGTTTGAAATTTCCTCACTATGACGCTCTTGTTATCACTTTACGCATTTCAGATACTGATGTAAAATGCATTATGATCGATGACGGAAGTGGGGCGTGCATTATAAAGCTCGAAGATATGATAGTGCCATGTTGCATCACGCTAACAGGTTTTAACAATGCAGTAGAGCAAAAATTTGGGGATATCACGCAACCCGTACTGGCCGGAGATATCACTTTGCAAACTACATTCCACATTATAGATCAAGATACGACGTACAAAGCCATCATAGGGCAGACTTGGATACACACCATGAGGGCCATCCCCTCCAGCTTATACCAGGTCGTCAAGTTTCCCACCCCGTGGGGAGTATTCACCATCTGTGACGAGCAACGCACGGTCCAAGAATGCTACCGCATTGCCCAAGGCTGCACATACACTCATAAATTAAAGAGAGGCGCAGAAGCATAGAAATTAACGAGGTAGAGGTCGGATGGAGACAAAGGGAAAGATGTCATCAAGGACCCTGAATTCGTGGAAGTTGCAGGGTCAACTATGGAAGACTTCGACCCCGTGCAACTCGACAAAAGCGACCACGACAATAAGTCCTATATCGGCCACCAACTCCAAGAACCAAGTAAATTTCATCAATTTTTAGCTGACAATGCGGACTTGTTTGATTTTTCTCATGTAGATAAATGATGTTGTCCGCGAAGATGTGGAAAAATTTCTTGAAAATGGCTCTATCATAGAGTCAAAATATTCCCAATGGGTCGCCAACGTGGTCATGATAAGAAAGAAAAATGGGAATGGCAGATGTGCACAGACTTCACTGATCTAAACAAAGCATGCCCTAAAGACTCGTTCCCACTCTCCCATATTGACCAGCTCATCGACGCAATAGCCGAGCACGAGCTATTAAGTTTCCTAGAAGCCTATTCAGGTTACAACCAGATCCTCATGGAGGAAGAAGACTAGGAAAAAACTACTTTAATCATCCACCAAGGGACGTACTGCAATAGAGTTATGACGTTCGAGGGCGACATACCAGAGGCTGGTGATAATAGGCTACATTCACGTAGTTTAGCGTATATTTATACTCCAACTTAATGATGCTTCACTGTCTTAGGAATGTTAAATGATGTTAAAATGGCTCTAATTGTGGATTTTATGTTTCATAGGAGCAAAGTGTGCTTATGAGGACCTAGGATGGTGTTTGGAGCCAAATTGAAGGAGAAAGGCCCCTTGGAGTTTCTAGCGTGTGAAAAGAAGGAAGAAAATTGCTAAGGCAGACTACTAGTCCACTAGCGCAGCCTTAGCGTGCCCAGTAGCGCGACCACTCTAGCCCACCGATCAGAGGCACAGTCAGTAGCGCGTTCACTAGCGTGGCCGCGCTAGTCCAGTTCACACATGCTATTTTCAGGGGTAAAATTGGAAGTTTGGGACAATTCCACTTAACCTATATAAGGTTCAACTCGCCCAAAAAAGAGGATTATCAAGGTTTTAAGGTCTTGTTCAAGGAAAAGAGAGGCAAGAGGCAAGGAGGACAATTGGGCATCAAACCTCATCTTTCTTCCTTGTGTTTTTACCATTATTGATGAATTCTTCTATTGTTGTTTTTATCACAATTATGAGTAGCTAACTTATTTAGTCTACGGTTTTGGTGGAACCTGTTGAGGATGAATATCTTGTTATATTAATATAGTTTGCTTGGTTTTAATCTCTATTTGTTCAACTAAGTTCTTGTTGTAGTTGATTGAAGGGCCCTCAATTAGCTGTGCCTGTTTAGTGTGTATCTACTCGGGAGAGAGTTCATATTTAGGTAGTTGTTGAACAACACCACTCCCAAAGTATATGAGGGATCCATAACCGAGGGTTTAAAGGTTGGATTAGGGATAACGATACCTTGGGTGCAATCTAAAGTGAGCTATAATAAAAGATAGCTAGCGTAACTCGGGAGAGTGCGTCTAGTAAATTGTCGTAATTACTCGGGAGAGATTTACGGTAACAAGAGTGCTCATGATTGATAGAGATAATTAGGCCAAACTATATGAAATATACAAGAAGGGATTCCATCAACAGGGGAAACCATAACCTTAGATATTTCTCGAATTTGTTTACAACCCAGCAATAGTTATATTCTAGTTTAATTAATTTCATTCAGTTTTAGTTAGTAGAAATACCAACAATTGATATTCATAATCTTGGGGAAGTTGATTACGAAGAATCGAGTGAGTCTAACAACGATAATTGATAGGTTAATTCCCTGTGGGATTCGACTCTGGGCGAAATACTCAGATTATATCTGCAACGTCCGCTTAGTCTTTTTATAAGATATAGTTGAGCGTGATCAAATTTTGGCTTCGTTGCCGGGGAAATTAACGGTGTTATCAATTACAGTTGGAAGAAATACAAAAAATTTCAATGTAGTCAATTTTCTTCATTTTCATCCATACATTGAAATTTTAACGTTTGCTAACTTGGTTGTACAGGTGCATGCCTAGAAACTCATCGAGAACTGGTGAAGTGTTTGAATCCTTATCAGACCCCGATAAAGTTTTCAAGGCATTTAACCGGGCCAACCAAAAAAGCAAACAACAACCATCAACTGAACAACTTGAACCAGACATGGTAGATCTGGTAAACAACAGGAACAACAATGGGGACGACGTGGCAGACCCAGTAGTGGCACCTCTTGTGCCAGAGGCACCTTTATATGACTGGGCACAACCCACGGTGGATAATTTGGCCACAGTGATAGTAGTCCCGCAAATACAGGCTGCATTTTTTTAGATCACAAACAACATGCTGCACTTGTTGCAGAACAAGGGACTAGTTTCGGTGTCATACATTGAGGATCCCCAACAGCATTTGAAGAATTTCCTGTCGATTTGCAAAACTCAAAGGCATCCAAACGTAACTCAGGAAGCAATAAAGTTGTTGTTGTTTCCATTCTCAGTGACAGGAGCAGCCCAGACATGGCGAAACTCACTCCCCATCAATTCCATTACTACATGGGAGGAGTTAGTCAAGAAATTTGTGAACAAGTTCCATCCACCCAACAAGACAGCTCAGCAAATTGATGAGATCTTGAGCTTCAGATAGAAACCAACGGAAACATTGCAGGAAACATGGGAACGATTTAAAAGAATGTTGGTTAACATCACGGTATTCCAGAGCAGATGTTGGGGCAACGATTTTACATGGGTATGGCAGATGGTGTGAAGGAAAATGTTGATGCTTCAGCTGGTGGAGCATTCTTGAGCAAATCATGGAGAGAAAGCCAGATTCTTCTTGATAAAATGGTGCAAAATTCAGGGTGGACAAAAAGGAATGCACCCATCACTCTAGTAGTTCACTCAGTGGCCTTAGATCTATCCAACACTCTTGCTGAAAATATGGCCACTTTAATGACACAAATGAGCATACTTACTAAAAAGGTAGAAGAGTCAGGGCAACATCAGCATGTACATATTGTGGATACAACCAATGGGGGCTTATGCACATCTTACATTAGTCAGCCACTTGGTAATAAGTGGAATGTTGAATGTGATCATCATCACTACCCTAAAAATATGAACTATGTGTTGAATTATGGGGGCCAGCGACAAGGTGGACAGAATTGGGGCCAGTAAAATCGACCATACAGGCTAGTTCAGCAGCAGCACAACATTGGAAACATGAGAGCCATGCGACCTCATAGTAATGTGACGCCTTACCAAAGGCCACATAAGTACAATAATCAGAATCAGAATCAGAATCAGCAATAGGCTTATCACCCCCCTCATCAACAACATGGTGGGAGATAGGAAGATGGGTTTTCCAGACTTGAAGCAATGATGCAGCAAGTTATTGGGTCAACTGCACAAATAAGTGAGAGAGTAGATGCACATGAGTCAACTATAAAAAATATTAAAGTGCAAATGGGCCAGATCTCGATGTCTTTGAATAATCGTCCTCTTGGGACATTGCCTGCAGACACTCAGGTAAATCCTAAAGATCAGGGTCCAAAGCAGCTGATGGCAGTAAGTCTAAGAAATGGCAGGAACTTAGACTTGGAGCAGGAAAGAGCTCGAGAAAGCAGATAGGCTGATACACTGGTACCAGTGCCCATTGAAATTGATGATTCAACAAAACTGACTGAGGTGACAGTTCAGCCTACCCAAGGAGAACCCAACACGCAAGTTGAGGCTCAGAAAGAAGCTGAGATAGCCCAGGAACCGGTGATAGAGGTAGTGTCTGACAAAGAAAAATCCCAAATAATTGGGAATAAAAGACCTCAAGCATCATTCCCACAGAGGCTTGCCAAGTACCAGAAAGATAAGCAGTATAAAAAGTTCTTGGATATGGTGAAACAAATACAGGTAAATATTCCTTTGGTTGATACTCTAAAAGAGATGCCTGGTTATGCCAAAATTATGAAGGACTTGATGTCCTAAAAATTTGACTTCCAATACTTGGCCACAGTGACTCTTACTCAGACCTGCAGTGCCATTGTAACCCGACCAATTGCGGAAAAGTTGTCTGATCCAGGGAGTTTCACCATTCCCTGCACCATTAGTAACTTTTCCTTCGCCAGGGCACTTTGTGATTTAGAGTCCATCATTAATCTTATGCCCCTGGACATCTACAAGAGTTTGGAAATTGGTAGAGCTAGACCGACCTCTATGTTGTTGCAGTTGGCAGACATGATGGTAAAAAGACCATCAGGCATTCTTGATGACGTATTGGTGCAGGTAGGGAAGTTTGTATTCCCTGCAGATTTTGTGATACTGGACTGCATAGTGGATGAGGAGATTCCCATAATTTTGGGAAGGCCATTCTTGGCCATAGGGCGATCCCTCATTGATTGTGAAACTGGGGAGCTCAAGATGAGGTTGAACGACGAGGAAATCACATTCAATGTGAAAAAATCCATGAGGCGACCAAGTGAATTCACCAATTGTTCTCTTATTGATGTCGTGGAAGTGATATTGGAGGAAGATGATGAGTCCTTGACTATTGAGGACCCCCTTGCTGCATGTTTGATGAATTTGGATGAGGTAAATAGGGAGGAATTGGCAGAATGGGTGTTGGATCTTGAGGGCAAAGGCGTGTGGCCGAGGTCAATGGAATTCGAGCCCCTACACTTAGAAAAGAGAGAGACTCCGCCAGCCAAGCTGTCGGTTGAAGAACCACCAAATCTAGAATTGAAGCCATTGCCAGCCCATCTCAGGTACGCGTTTCTAGGACCTAACTCTGCTTTACCTGTTATTATCTCATCCAGTTTGTTAGATATGCAGGCAAAACAGCTCTTACAGGTACTCATTGAGTGTAAGACTGCCATTGGGTGGACCATGGCAGACATAAAGGGGATCAACCCGGCATACTGTATGCATAAAATTCTGTTGGAAGAGGGGCACAAACCTTCCAAGGAACACCAAAGGCGGTTGAACCCAAACATGAAGGAAGTGGTGAATAAGGAAATTATAAAGTGGTTGGATGCGAGAATCGTTTTGCCCCATTTCTGAGAGCAACTGGGTTAGCCTGGTGCAATTTGTTCCTAAGAAGGGTGGCATGACGGTTGTAAAAAATTATAACAATGAGCTGATATCTACAAGAACCGTCACGGGCTGGAGAATTTGCGTGGACTACAGAAAGTTGAATCTAGCGACCCAGAAAGATCACTTCCCACTTCCCTTCATCGATCAGATGCTCGATAGACTGGCAGGGAGGTCTTACTTTTGTTTTCTGGATGGGTACTCGGGGTACAACCAAATTTGCCCCAGAAGACAGAGAAACGACCTCATTCACATGTCCCTGCAGGATTTTTGCCTTCAGAAAGATGCCCTTTGGCTTATGCAATGCACCCACCACATTTCAAATGTGCATAATGGCCATATTCACTGACATGGTCGAGGATATAATGGAGGTTTTCATGGATGATTTCTCAGTGGTGGGAAATTCATTCGATGAGTGCCTAGCAAATCTGACCCGAGTGCTGAAGCGGTGTATTGAGACGAACCTTGTGCTTAATTGGGATAAGTGTCATTTCATGGTATAAGAGGGGATAGTCTTGGGGCACTTGGTGTCAAGCAAATTAATTGAGGTGGATCGTGATAAAGTTGATGTTATAGAAAATCTCCCACCTCCCACATCGGTTAAAGCAATAAGGAGATTCTGTGGGCATGCCGGGTTTTACCGGCGTTTCATCAGAGACTTCTCCAAAATCGCCAACACCCTGTTGCCCCCGACAACCATTCGAGCTCATATGTGATGATAGTGACTATGCAGTGCGAGCAGTGCTGGGACAACAGAAGAAAAAGATAATGCACCCAATTTACTATGCGAGTAGGACATTGAGTGGAGCTCAGCTGAACTACACTGTGACCGAAAAAGAGATGATGGTAGTGGTGTTTGCTTTTGAAAAGTTCAGATCATACCTGATCGGCTCTAAGGTGACTGTTTACACTGACCATGCTGCCCTCAGGTATTTAATTTAGAAGAAGGAATCCAAGCAGTGCCTGATTCATTGGGTGCTGCTACTGCAAGATTTCGATCTAGAGATCTGTGACCGTAAGGGCACGGAGAATCAAGTCGCGGATCATCTATCGCGACTTGAAGGAGCTGAAATGCAGTGGAAGTAGAGGATATTCTGGAAACCTTTCCAGACGAGCAGCTACTCGCCACAAGCATGGAGGAAGTGCCATGGTATGCAGACATTGCAAATTACCTGGCAAGTGGTATAGATCCCTATGAACTCTCATCTGTTCAAAAGTAAAAGTTTTATCGTGACTGCCACAATTATTATTGGGATGAACCTTATCTGTTTAGAATTTGTATTGACAATATGATCCGGAGGTGCGTCCCTGAGATAGATAAATTTTCTGTTTTGCAGACATGTCATGCATCAGCGTATGAAGGGTATTTTGGAGGAGTCAGAACAGCAGCTACAGTTCTAGAGGCTGGATTCTACTGGCCAACTATGTTCAAAGATGCACACCAATGGATGAAGGGTTGTGATGAATGTCAAAGGACGGGGAACATATCCCGTCGTCATGAGATGCCCATGAACCCGATTCAAGAGGTTGAGGTGTTTAATGTATGGGGGATTGACTTCATGGGTCCCTTTGTTAGCTCCAATGGCAATAAATACATACTTGTTGCTATATAATATGTGTCTAAATAGGTGGAAGCTGCAACACTCCCCACCAATGATGCACGAGTGGTTGTGGGTTTCTTGAAGAAGAATATATTCACCCGCTTTGGGATCCCAAGGGCCATCATCAGTGACGGAGGCAACTATTTCTGCAATCGTGCCTTCGAGAAGTTGTTAGCAAAGCACGATGTGCGCCACAAGGTGGCAACCCCATATCACCCTCAGAAAAGTGGACATGTTGAGGTGTCAAATCGAGAAATAAAGAGTGTGCTGACTAAAATGTGAATGCCACAAGAACTGATTGGGTGAAAAAACTGGATGACGCACTACTCTGGGCCTACAGAACTGCATTCGAAATGCCAATTGGTATGTCACCGTACAAGTTGGTGTTCAGGAAGGCCTGTCACCTGCCGGTAGAACTGGAACATCGAGCTTGGTGGGAATTAAAACAATTAAATATGGATCTTGATGTTGCGGGCACAAATCGAGTCACCGAACTACATGATCTAGATGAATTCAGGTATCTTGACTTTGAAAGCACGAGGATGTACAAGGAAAGAATGAAGAGGTTACACGATAATAAAATTGTGGATCGAAACTTCAAACCCAGAGATATGGTGCTGCTCTATAACTCAAGATTGAGACTATTTCCGGGTAAACTCAAGTCCCGATAGTCTGGACCATTTCGTGTGGTCGAAGTGTTTCCCTCAGGTGTTGTAGAGATTGCTTCTGAAGGAGATTCCCACACCTTCAGAGTTAATATGCATAGATTGAAACTGTATGTGGGTATGGACGAGAACAAGTAGGTGTCTGTGATGCATCTTACTGAACGCGAGCCTTAAATGCGCTCATTTTGCGTCGTGTCGCGACGTTAAATCAAGCGCTTCATGGGAGGCAACCCATTAATTTGTTGTAATTATCGTGTCACGACATTAAATAAGGCACTAGTTGGGAGGAAACCCAATGTGTAATGTTTATAGAATAGGGGATGAGTAATTGAATTGTTGTAAGTACTAACATATGCAGGTGTGCGCGGGCGAGGGTAGACTCAAGCCACTCCAAGGAAAAAGTCAGAAAAAAGTGAAGTATTTTGAGGCCTGGGGTAGCGCGACCGCTTTAGTGGTCACGCTAATGGCCTAGTGCACTGCCTCGTCCCAAAGCCACTAGCGTGGGCGCGCTAATGGGCGCACATATGTCATACTTTTCTGTCTCGTCTCCACGCCACTAGCGCGGGTGCCCTAGTGACCGCGCATATGGCCACTTTTCTGTCTCCACTAGCGCGGTCGCGCTATGGGCGCGCTACTGACCGCGCTAGTCCCGACGCGGACCAGGTAAGTTTTGTATTTTTTATTATTTTATTTGGCCTTTAATTTTTCTAATTACCCAAACCTAACCCACCTCCCCCACGTTTCCCACACCCGTTACACTTCCCCCCACTTCTCCTAAAGCCCTTATGCTTCTACTACTCTTCTTCTTCTAAGAATACTCTTCCCACTCATACCCAAATCCTCACACGCCCAAATTTTCTTGCTCACTCCAACCATAACCCAATTCTCCACTTCTCACTCTTTTAACACACAGGTATGTGTTTTCTTTACTAATTTTTTATTTTTATTTTATTTTTGTAGTTTTTTCTTTTTCCATTGTTGAAAGTAGTAGTTTTTCTTCTTGTTTAGTATAAGTAATTGGTAGTGTATGTGTAGTACTTGTGGGTGATGGTATTTGGGGGTGTTGTATGCCTTGATTTAGTTGGGTGAAGTTTGGGAAATTGTGATGGTGATTGGAGGTTCAACTTGATTAAGTGGGGGCTCCGGTGAATAATGCCCACCAAGTGTTTATGTAAATGCCCCACTGAAGGGAAATTATTGTGACGAATTGTAAGGTGAAGTCTGAGTAACCACAGTTGGGTCACATCATTGTGTTGAGCTAATAATGTCCTTATTGTAGGTACAATGGCACCCTCTCGAAAGCGTCAAACCACCGGATCTTCCTCCGGCAGACAAGTAAGTTCTTACTCTGGCAGACAAGCAAGAGGAGCACTTGACACTAGGCCTTTCAATAGCAACAAATTAGTATCAGCTAAGGCCCAGGACAGGTTTGCTGCGAAACAATCCAAGGCGGCCATACTTGAACGTGGCATAGATACGGAATCACTCCGGCGTAACTGCCAAAGGATGTATGATGAGTTGTTGCGGAGGAGATTAGATGTGTTCTTTGAGGAGCCCGATGAGGCTAATGCAATGATAGTGACAGATTTTTACGCAAACTGCCCGGAGCACAAGAATCATGTGGTAACAGTGAGGAAGAAGCCGGTGAACGCCTCTGTGGAGGCCATTATGAAGATTTACCGACTGCCAAGCCCGGTAGATAGGTACGAGGACGACCATGAGGCATATGGCCGGCGCTATACTCAGTGGGAAACGTTCCTCCCAACCATTTGTGTCCTGAGCGCAGATATGAAGTGGTACAAGTACGGGAATAAGTTTCACCCTTCAGCCCTCACCTTTGAAGAAAAATGTTATCTCCACCTGATCAACAACCGCTTAATCCCATCCCACAACACCTCGGAGGTAAACATTCCTCGTGTGTATTTGATTTGGTGCTTCATGACGGGCTGCGACTTTGACATGGCCAGGCTCATGCATGAAGAGATGTTCATCCGCAGTAAAGTTCAGAGGTATGGCTTCTTTTTCCCATCTCTTGTCACTCGATTGTTCCTTGCAGCTGGGGTATCAGGAAACTTGGCGGTGGATGGCAAAGTGCCAACGGCGTACGCCTTTCGAGCTGACTGGGTTACTATTAGAAAGGAAGCGATGGCATTTGATGATGATGAGGTAGAGAATGATTCTGATGAGGATGATGAGGAGGATGAGCAAGAAGATGAGGAGGAGGCGCAGACCACTCAAGGGAAAGTTGCCGAGGTTGCAAGCCCGTCTAGGGCCAGTCGGGGACAGAGAATGGACCACCCGGAGTAGGAGGTGGCTGGTTTAAGGACCTCAGTTACTAACTTGGGGTCGAGAGTTGATGTGCTAGCCACCCAACAGTCCAAATCAGAAAAGAAGATCATGGATTGGTTGCGTGCCCTGGGTCGTGCATGTCACCTGGACCCAGGGACAGTCTCCGACCAGGATTGAGATTTCAGGGAAGTCCCCTTACCTCTCTTTGTTTATTTTGATTTCCATGAGGACATGTCTTCATCTTAAGTGCGGGGTGGGGGAATGCTCCCTTGTATATGTACATACGTAGGAACTAATTGTTAATTGTTGATTTTATTTTCTTTTGAGTTTTGTTGCTTTTGTTGAGTTTTGTTGCTTTTGTTCTTTTTTGTGATTTTTAGTAGTAGTACAATTAATTAAGTCGTCTTGGCCCGACGACGGATCCCTTTTTGACGGGGTTCTTGAGGGTCCAAGTCGACCATAAAAAAAAAAAATTATATATATATATAGTGGACTCTTCCTGACGACGGATCTCTTGGGCAGTTTTCTTGAGGGAAGTTAGTCTAAAGAAAACACCAAAAAGATTTTTATATATATATATATATATATATATATATAGTGGACTCTTCCTGACGGCGGATCTCTTGGGCAGTTTTCTTGAGGGAAGTTAGTCTAAAAAAAACACCAAAAAGATTTTGTTTTTTTTGTAGGTAGTGTAGCAACTCCCCCTTGGTTTTTCTTTTGACCACAGTTCTTTTCCAAGGGTTTTTCTTGAACTGGGTGTAGTTAATTTTTTATTATTTTGTTTTTTTTAGTTGTTAGGTATTTTTGGGCGATGAGATGAAATAGGAAAAGCATCCCTTAGTGTTCTTACACCCAAACACAAAAGACCCTAGAATGTGACGCATAGGCTCAGTTGTTGATTCTTGTGGAGTGCCTTAAATGTATGTTGTAACTAACTTGAAAAACTCGGTGAGAGTGTCTTGATAAACCAATCTGGAGTGAGTCATGTGCCATATGTGTGTAAGGTGTATTGCATTGTATTTTATGCTCCACATTCGATGCCTAGAACTTGCCTTGTGTGTTTGCAAAGCAAAATAGTAGCTTCGCTCAGTTTTAGAGCGATATAGGCATTTCTTTGTTAAGCCAGATATAAATTATACCCACTTGATTGTAATCTATCATAGTTAACCCCTTTGAGCTTATAAGCATGTTTCTTTGGGAACCACATTACAAACCTTACCCGATTGTTTGAATGGCCATCTGTTTGAACCATTTACCTCTCATGAGCACTTGAATTGTTAGAGAACATGTAAAAGTCAAAGTGTGGGGTGGTGGTTTGGTTTTTGAGTGGAATCAAAGAAATATAAAGAAAGGTGCAAAGTTTTGAAAGAAATGAGAGAATAAGCGCCACTTGAAAAAAAAAGAGAAAAGGACAATGAATAAATGCAGTCCTTGATAAGTGGTGAAGTGATATAATTGCACCTAAGTAAATTTGGGGGTAATATAAAGAAAAGTGTGGTGGAATGTCTGGCCTGACATAAATATGGTCTGAAAGCGAAAGTAAATGTATTAAAAGTTCTTAGGGAGGTTAGTCACTATATCTAAATATATCATACTCGTCTCTTAGCCTACATTACAACCAAATGAAGACCTAATTGATCTTAGACTGAATGGGCTCGATTAGTAGAGTATTACACTACGGTCAAGCCTATGGTGCATCTTTGTGGCATATGAATGTTCTTTCCGAGAGTGAGTGAATTCTTTCTCTTTGAGTTCCTACTTGTTCTTAATATTATTCTTGTGGAACTACTCTCGTGTGTGATGTGACAGCACTTGATCCATGACGGAAAGGTAAGTCTTGACCTCGGTGTAGAGTAATTTGAGAAAGTAATAATATTGCATGGCATGTGAGAGTCGACTCTTAAGGCATGGATGTTACATTTCTAGGTACAACTCTTGTAATATGGTCGTGGTGTGACACATTAGGGAAATACTTGATGAAAGGACCTTTGTAGAGTAAGGTGGATTGCTCGAGGACTAGTAATGATTTAAGTGTGGGGTGTTGATAATAGGCTAAATTCACGTAATTTAGCGTATATTTATACTCCAACTTAATGATGCTTCACTGTCTTAGGAATGTTAAATGATGTTAAAATGGATCTAATTGTGGATTTTATGTTTCGCAGAAGCAAAGTGTGCTTACGAGGACCTAGGATGGTGTTTGGAGACAAATTGAAGAAAAAAGGCCCCTTGAAGTTTCTAGCGTGTGAAAAGAAGGAAGAAAATCGCTAAGGCATACTACTACCGCAGCCTTAGCGCGCCCAGTAGCGCGACCGCGCTAGCCCAGCGATCAGAGGCAGTACACTTAGCCATTAGCGCGTTCACTAGAGCGGAAGCGCTAGTCCAGTTCGCACACGTTATTTTCAGGGGTAAAATTGGAAGCTTGGGACAATTTCACTTAACCTATATAAGGTTCAACTCGCCCAAAAGAGAGGATTATTAAGGTCTTGTTCAAGGCAAAGAGAGGGAAGAGTCAATGAGGACAATTGGGCATCAAATCTCATCTTTCTTCCTTGTGTTTTTACAATTATTGATGAATTCTTCTATTGTTGTTTTTAGAACAATTATGAGTAGCTAACTTATTTAGTCTAAGGTTTTGGTGGAACCTGTTGAGGATGAATAT
>MDKI01040133.1:0-34956 GCA_005239505.1 Nicotiana paniculata
AATAAAAATAAAAGGTAACCAAGTCAGTGAGGATCATGAAAGGAGTATTGCAGTATTTAAACATATAACGGGGAAATAAAAGCGTGTCCTAAGTTGGGGACCTCTTTGTGCCGGAGGTAGGCCTAGCGACAAACTGATTTGGAGAACTTAACATGCTAAATGCCTCATTTTATTGATAATAAAATAAAAAAATCCAGAAACGACAGACGAAAAATAAAAATCACTAATGGTCATTGGCCTTATTACATTGTCATAAAAACAAATACATTCCTATCTACTTGGTCCCAGAAGGACCTTCCCCAGATTTGGCATACTTGCTTTCTTCTAGCAGCTTTCACCAGCTCGCGAAGTCCCAGCAGCAGATAAGTTCTGGCTAGGTATCCCCCTGCAGCTCCCCCAGCCTTTTGACAATCTTCAACCCTCTTGATGAACTTTTCTTCCAAAGCGATTATACCTCGTTCCAAGTACCCCAGCCTCTTGTTGGCACTAATAGCCATGTACTTCCACTCCTCGATCAGTCTTTTGTTGGACTCATGTATCTTGTGGTGATCATCCTCATTTTCCCGGATCCTTTTACGCAACTGGTTTAACTTGACTTGTGCTTCAGCCCTTTCATCTATAACCCTGTGACCTCGGATGTACCCCGGCTTGCTCTGACCACCCAGATCCTCTTCTAACCAACCAATATAGAAAGGGGTATAACCAGCGTGATACATGTCTGGCTCGATGGTGTCTTTCTCAAGTATAACCTTGCAGTGCCATAGGCGCTGATCTTGGCACTTGTGAGGACTGTCATTATTTTGAAAGTCGGATCGTAGATGGCTCATCTTCTCGACCCTAGGGATGACTTGCTTCCTTCCTACTTGCCTCATAACTCGAAGAGGGACGTAAGGCTATGTCCCCCTTAGACCAATCAGTATCAGAAATGATGTGTCTCGGGATCGAATGATGAACTCGTCCGTTGGAAACCATTCGAACATCCATTAAACCTGTTCTTCAGTCAGGTTATCAAAAAGCTCGACCCATCCTTCAGCATTTTCAGGTTGATCGAACATGTCAGGGATATAGTTCATTCTCTTTGGGTTATGGAAAGCGATGTGGTCATCCCACATTCGGCGGTGGATGTCCTGTCGATATTCGCCCTTTTGGAGATTTTCCACAAGCCAGAGTTGAAGTAATAAATTGCAACCTTCGAAATGTCTTGCTCCTTGTTGACACCTTTCTAAGGCCCGATATATGTCTGCAACGATCATGGTCACAATGCTGAAATATTGCCCATTTACCCCTTCCATTATGGTCTTAGTTACCATGGCTAACCTGGTATGGATCCTTTCCTTCTTCATCGGGAACACGATCAAACCCAAAAAGCAGACCATAAACACGAACATTCGGTGATGGACGTGTCCCAGAGAGGTGATAGCAAAATCGTCATGGTAGGTATGGTATGATTGGTTGTAGCCATACCGTTCGTAAAAGTAGTCAAAAGGAATGTACGAATCCTCCAGACATACCAATTTCGCGTCCTTTTTCAGACCCATCATTTTGAGGAAACTTTTTCCTGTGCGGTTCTCAGGCACCATCAACCCCGGAGTTTCCCATACTAGGTTAGCCAGCCCTCCTATCTCTTCTATCAACGGCGCCATTTCGATGTTCCCAAAGCGGAACATGGACCTTTCACGATCCCAGAACAGGGTAGCAACCTCTACTATCACTTTGTTAGGCTGGATTTCCAGAAGAGATGGCAGATTACCCAAGTGTTTCCTGACGATAGCTTTGTCGCTAGAGTGTAGATCCTCCCACCAACTTAGCAGTTTTGGGTGGATGTTGGAGACCATGTCAAATCTGGGGACTTCGTGCCTTTTTTTTTTCCTGCAAAACAAATAGGTTAGACCCTTACCCCCACCGGACTCGACTATTTAACGTCAATAATTAGGAGGAAGCATTTAGTTCTCCAAATAAATGCACAGAACGTGAGGGCGTCCATTTGGGTTTAGGGAAACCCGACGGACTTTTGGATAAGGCTATCTTAAAAGCTATCGTGCAGACGACACTTTAGCTTGACTAGGTTTGACCATGATGCATGCAATAGTTCAACAGAGTAAGGTTTCTATGGGGTTTTAGACTGGTACCCTTGAGCGGACAACTCAAGGGTGAAAGGCACGGAACTGTCGACTGCACCGATGATCGACTATTTTTACCGCAAATAAGCCTTTCCGAATTTAGTGGGTGATAATATAAGAATGGTGCAACCACTCATCAAGCGTTGCTATAATATTTTGTTTGGCACGAGTGGAGTATGAATATTGAGCATGATTTATGCAATAAGTGTTAAAACAAGTTGTCATGTATTTGCACGTTAAAGAAAGCGGTAAAAACGGTAATAATGATTTAAAGCAGTTACAAAAAGAAACAAAGAGACATGTCAGTTACGTTTTGAAAAAATAAATACCCGAAGTAAACAACTAATTGCATGCAAAGGGAATAGGAAAAGGGTGCAAGTATTTAAAAATCGAGGCATAATTCACGAAACAATTTGAAATGGTAAAAGCATGGATATCCCCAGCAGAGTCGCTATGCTGTCGCGCACCCTTTTCTTTCTCTTCCTCGCGGAAGATCGGGTTTATGACATTGGTTGGGACAACTCTTTCCTTTTGGGAACGAGGTTTGCATATTTTGAAGAGTCGCCACCTAACGATTTTGACGGTGCGTTAGGGCACCTAAAGCGTTCAATTACAACTACGTTGCTAACCTGAGATTTGGGTAAGGGCTTGAAATTATCCTAAGGGGAAGGTCTTAGGAACCCCTCAAGATCCACAAGTATGGTTCCCGGCCAAATGGTTTCGTGAATTTGTACAAATAGCAAATAACAAGTAAAGGCTCAAATAAGAGGGGATTTAAGTCTTAAGCGCATAGGTGTTTAGAAAATAATAGGGATGATTATGAACTAGCGTATACAGGTATCCTAGGTTTATAATAATATGGATCACATCAATGCAATACCTTGTAATCAATCCTCGAAGAGGGGCTACACGTGGTATTAGCGCACCGGTCATCATATCCATATTCTACCCTTCCCACCCTGTGAAGGTAATTAAAGCGTGTGTTGGTCAAGGATTCTATTGCGTGCTATTACCCGTCCCATCCTATCAGTCCTCGAGGAGGCTAGGACTATTATCCTAAAGGGTAGGTACTAGGCAGACCCTCAGGTTTAAAGGGGTAAAATTCTAAGGCGAAAAGCAAAGAACATGTAGGACTGCAGTCAGTGGGAAACACATAGGAGCATATAGGAGGCTCAGATTTTCCTCCGCAGATAATGCATATAATTAGCACGACTCAAACACATATAAGGGTAGTATTGTTAATTAAGATCCTAAGACATGGTATCTAGGTGAATTCAGAGGATAAACAAATAGTCATACTTGTTTTATAACTCAAAAACATGCTCTAATCAGTTTGCCTACTGATTTAAAGGTACATAATAGTATTAAGCAGCACACACAAGAGAGACAAATTTCTAGTTTTGGAAATTTAGTCACCTAAGGCTTGCCTAGGCGGGGGACAATGTATATTAACAAAATTAGTAGAGGAACTGTTGAAAATTGTTACCTAAACATGATGTTCTAGGTTGTTCAGAACACAGAAGCAATACCAGTTGTTTTTTTTTTTAGAGAAAACGGAGTGAAGTTGTTATACCTTTTTATACATCAGTAATTGGACTAAATGTAGTTGAGCGATTAGGACCCTATAACATGATATCTAATGCACAGGTAGAGATGCAGAATAATGCATATACAGAATTCCTAAGCATGATTTCTAAATGCTCAATAGTCCCAGTATTAATCATGGTTTCAGAAGATGCTGGAGTGATAATTTATTTTAATGTTGTTTATCCTGGGACAAGATTCTAAGCGTACATGGCAGAGTGGAACATGATAATAGAGAATACCATTTATTAGAAGGATTTTTCTAAGTAAAAGTGAACATGCTGAAACAGTAGGTATGAGACCTAATAAACACGATTTCTAATGCATGAATTTGAACATATGGGCCTAAACATGATCTCTATTGCACAGATAGGAAATAAAGTCAAATATCATGGTTTCTAATGCATGAATTTGAACATATGAGCCTAAAAATGATCTCTATTGTGCAGATAGAAAATAAAGTCTAATAGCATGATTTCTAATGCATGAATTTAAACATATGGGCCTAAACATAATCTCTACTGCACAGATAGGAAATAAAGTCTAATAGCATGATTTCTATCCCTTATCTATCGCATGCGTAGTTACCCCTCACTTTTCACTATCCATCCCCTGAGTTGTTTACAAATTATTACAGGCTAGGGAATTATGAATTACACAACCAAAGGAAAAATAAGAAATTACTTCTATAGGGAGCCTTCACTTAGGCCCAGATCTTCCAAACCTCAATGCCTTATGGTGTTACATAGCCTTTCATAGTCCAAGTGTATCAGAGTTACCTAAGTACCTCAAGGGCTCCCGGGTAGTGCTCACACCCAGACATGGCCAAAGAGTTAAACATGTGCAGTGTGGGAAGTGCATGCCTTGTGTGTCAGAGTACAGAGGGTACTCAAAGGGTACCCAAAGCAGTGCTCACACGAAGGGGGATGAACTTAGACTTCTAAGAGTATATGTGAGAGTGCTTTTTATTTAAAAGGATTTAAGTAAGGAACAATTTTGAGAAAGGGTAAGTAAGAAAATAGTTTTTTGAAGAAGGAAATGGAAGCTTAACATCACATAAAGGACCGAGGATAGTCCAACAAGCACAAAAAGGGGTAATGGGATTTGAGGGACAAATACAAAGCATGTAAGGGCAGACATGCAGCAGGCAGATACACACGTAGACATACAATCATAAACTCCTAAGGGTCTAGAGGATCATGGGGTACAGTAAGGTCCTAGGTTAGATTAACAACTAAGGTCATGGTTAAACTAAGGTACCAGTCATAGGCATATAAGAAGTGGGTGCTAATTGTACATAAACATGCTGGCCATAAACAAATAAAGCCTAATTTAAACATGCAGAGGGGAGTTCAGGATCCTAGATACATGCTAAAGAATAAATAAGCAAATTAGAAGCATGCTGAATTATAACAGTAGTGGAATCATGTTGGTTCAAGGACTGAAATCTAAATTAGAACATACCAGTGAAGTGAAGAAAGAAGTAACACAAACAGGAAAGCAGGAGATGCACAATAGTTAGCCTTGACTTGCAGCCGTCCAACTTAGAATATTAGTAGTTAGCACAGAAGAGAGAGAGCAGAGAGTCTTTGAAATTGTGAGAGAGATTATTTGAACAGATTCGTTCGTGTCTGTGTAATGAATGAATAGAGTATATATATAGTTTAAAAGCTTGATGAAAAATAAGGAAAAAATCAGAATTAACCAGTGATTGTGGGACTGAATATCAATCAGTACCCAATTAGTACAAGTATCCCTATAATCAAGGGAGTGATTCACACGGTGAGTATTAAATAAGGAAAGGACCATATATAGCTTAGAGGAATATAAGAACAGTGTAAGTACAACAGGCAATTAGGTATCCCTTAATTGAAGGGGTTAAACTCAAATGGCTAGCAGGTAAAATAACAATTAAGGAAAGTTCTTATGCCTGTAACATATAAGAAAATAATTTCACCCCAATTCAGCGTACAATTGAGATTAGGTTCAGAAGATATCACTTAAGGAAATAGTAATCAATTAACAGTTAATCAATTATGTAACAAGGTAAGAAAACAAAGTTGGAAGTCAGTAAGAACATCTCATAAGAAATCAGTAGGGCTTTTCAAATCTCTAGGAATCAGGGGTGCGAACAAGGTAAAGTTGCAGAGAGTTAGGGATTCGAACAGGAACAAAATCAGTTAGGCAAATAATAGGCAAGCAAAAGCATAGCAAGGTAAAGAATCACATAGAATCGGAGATTCGAGGTTAGCACACATTTAAACGAACAATGGGAATCAGAGAGTTGAAACCCTAGTGACTATAGTAGCAAAATCACACAGGTTTAGAGATAAAGCAGTAACATTGAACATGATATTGGCAAAGAGACATAGTCAGGGACCCTAATAAGCAAAAACAGGGTAAAATCACAGAAAGCTTAAACATTTATGCGAAATGAGAGTTCATGCATTTAAACAAACATACCAGTTAAAGACCGACTCAGAATTAGGGAAAAACCTACGGTTTTCAGCATTGTAAGTCAACAAATGAAAAGAGAACTCCGAGTAAATCGTGGAATCATAGAAAGAATCATGGAATGATATTAAAACAGAAGCAAAATAGTTTTTGGAAGAGGGGTGATGAAGCCCTAATTTTGATATGAAAGATCGCTTAGAATAGGAAGGTTTTCGAAGAAAACATGTAAAAAGCTTCATGATATACACAGATCTAAAAGAAATCATAAAAATACCAGGAGTTAGGGTTTCAAATATCCCAAAGAAACAAGAAAAACCTTAAAGATGTCGCCAGCGTTAGCCAGAAAGGTCATGGCTCTTACTCAGACGGTCGGAGGAGGCCGGAAGATGGCATGAAGGACCATGGTTAGGAGTTGAACCGCTCCAAGTTTGACTGAGGGCCTTAGGGTGTCGTTAGACCGGTGTAGGGTGGAGCAGTAACAAGGAGATAATGGGAGACCATAGTTTCCGGCGAGGGAACTAGCCAGAGAAGACGAACAAACCTCATTGGAGGTGGAGAGACCATAGGTCTCTAGAAAGATAGAGAGAAAGAGTTAGATATGAGAGACCGAGTGAAATGAGGGGTCGGTGGTGGATAGGTCTAGGTTTAATTATGGTAACACTAATCTGGGCCGTTGATTTAAATTGATCAACGACTTAGATTAGTCGTGGGGTTGGGTCGGGTAGGATTTTAGGTCTTAACTGGGTAATTGGGCTGATTAAATTGGGTAGGGGTCCGGGTGAAATTAGGCTAGAATTGAAATTAAAAGTGGCTATTAGTTAAATACCCAAAAAATGGATAAATAATTAATAAAAATAGCTAATAATTATATAAAATGAAATTAAGGTAATTAATGAATATAAAAATATAAAATGAAATAATTATTGATTTAAATGGTATAAAATGTACAATTGGGCCATAGTTGCAAAATTATTGTAATTACGGTCAAATAATGCCAAATTGGCTAAATTGTGAAATAATTAAATCCTAATAAGATTAAAAGAAATATATTGAACTGGGAAATATTTTGAAATTATTTATAATACAATTTATGAATAATTATTGAATATAAAAATACTGAATAAACTGGAAAAGAATTTAATAAAAATATGAAAAATTTTAGAAAAATACCAGTTATTATAAAGAGTGATTTTGAAGGTATATATACAAATTTTAAAAATAATTTTAGAAAAAATTGGGTATCAACAATACATCATACGAAGTTACTCGTGCCCCCAAACTACCGAGCAAAGTGCAAATGCTCAAAACGACCGATCGGGTCGTTACAATTATATATGAAAGTATATTACATTCTCCCCTCACAAGTGCTTCAAGGTCCAGAACCAAATAATTCCATCATATTATGCAGTGCGTATTTTGATTAGAACCATAACACACAAATATGGATTTCCAAAGTTGAGGAAGCAAGTTAGTTTTTCTAATATGAGGGGGAGACATGATAAAAATTGAGAAAAAGTTACGTGAAATGAATTATCATTTGTACATCTAGATCCTCGAATAAGATTATATGAACTTGAAGTTCATAAAAAGATAATTCATCTACAATATATTTCAAAGCATGCCAGACGCATTTGCTGACCCAAAGAAAGTAACTATATTCTCACTGCAAATGCTCCTATTAGAATAAGTCCTAGAAGGTCTATGGTACGCTTAAAGCGCATAGACAAATCGGTTTCAAATAAAATTCTTAATAAAGAAGATGAGAAAATGATCATAATAAGGAGGCAAATGATAGAAGATCACATGACATAACACTTCATAAAATCTCAGGGGAGGTTCAGGTACCTGAAAATGTGAATGAAGAGATCTCTATGTTATGTCTATATGAAAAAAATATTATAACCGATATAAAATATTCGTCGTCGACATCTACGATAGCCCTAAGTATATATGAGGATCTTAAGTCTGTCGAATACATACAAAAAAAATATTGGCCAAATGGAAGATTCAAAATTCGAACAGAATTGGTTTTATACGAAAGACATATAGTTTTGGACCTGCAGTTCAAACAGTTGAAAGTATAAAGTCAATAGTGTGTGCAATAACCTTTATCTATCTTATATGTCTAGTATGACATAAAAACTTTATATGCATCTAAAGTCCATTCATATGGCTTATATGATTTAACTTATATGACAATTCATGAAGAATTTAAATTGCTTAAAGCATATAAAATTTTTGGTTATAAAGTACTACATCCTAAGTACAATTTTTTCACATTTCTATCTTTCTATATTTATAAGCATGATAATGTGATAGCGGGAATTTTCAAGGTGCAACATATTCATTGGAGTTAATATGTGTGATTTATTCACCAAATCTCTGCCGACGTCAACCTCCAAGAAGCTAGTGCACAAGATTGGGATGCGAAGGCTCAATGATGTGAATTGGTGCTCTCATCAAGGGGAGTTAACATACGTTGTACTCTTTTTTCCTTATAAAGTTTTGTCGCACTGAGTTTTCCTTGCAAGGTTTTTTTTTAATGAGGCAACCAAAAGGCGTATTGTTAGATATGTGTACTCTCCTTATCTTGAATTTTTTTCCACTGGGTTTTATTTTAGTTAAGGTTTTAACGAGGCACATTATCTGTTGAATCGGTGAAAGAGGGGAAAAAAGGTGTGTGGGAGAAAGAATTCTAAAAGGAGAGAAGATTTTGTCCACCAAGCGAGACAGAGTGCGACCCCTAAGCAATTGGGGATTCTCGCTCATCTCTTGGGGGTCCATCTCATCTGAAAACTTTTCCTCTTCCATTAGCATAGCTAAATTTGAATAGGATGAATCAGCCTCAGGAAAAGTAAGCCCCGATAAAAATTAAAGTGGGAGTGTTATAAATAATATTTTATTTATATTGAATGTCTATATTTTAGAGAGATTTTAGGGTTTGTGACTTGGTGGCTAAGTTACTTTTTCCCTATAAATAGAGGAGTTCTACTCCATTGTAATTGATCTCAAAATCAATAAGAATTCCCTCTCTACTTTTCTCTGCAATACTCTTCTTTTTCTTTTATTGTTTCCTAATATATATTATAAACTTCTTATTTTATCCCTAAAAAATAATTAGAATCCAAACTAATTTTATGACTTATTTTAATTCATATATTTCGAAAGTCTTACTCCCTCCATCTTAATTTATTTGACTCGATACGAAATTAAAAAAAATTAAACTTGTAATATAAAATAAATCTTAACTAATTATGTGACTATAAAAAGGGAAATACGACATATGTTATGAATAGAATTGTAATTAGAGTGAGTGTCTATATTTTAGAGAGTTTTACTTTGTGGCTAAGTCATTTTTCCCTATAAATAGAGGGCTCTTACCCCATTGTAAATCATCAATAAGAATTCCCTCTCTCTCTTTCTCTGCAATATTGTTATTCTTCTTTTATTGTTTTATTACACGTTATCAGCACGAGACTCTACCGTCTCAAGAAGTCCTTTGAGAAGACTAAGCAAATATGGATATCTCACAAAATAAACTTGGATCAAAGTTCAATTGTAAAAATATTTGTTTAGTTGATTCATGTACGACACACACAATATTCAAAGAGAAGAAATATTTCTCTCATTTAAGTATGTGTAAGGCAGATGTTACTACAATTTCTGGTAGTAGTAATCTAATTGAAGGCTCTGGAAGAGCTACTATAACTCTGCCTAAGTGAACACTACTTATCATAGAGAATGCAATGTTCTCTTCCAAGTCCAAGAGGAACTTTTTGAGTTTTAAAGATACCCGCCGAAATGCATATCATATTGAGACAATAGATGAGAATAACCTTGAATATATCAACATTACCAAGAATGTCTCTGGTCAGAAAAGGGTTATTGAGAAATTCTCATCTTTATCTTGTGGCCTGTATTGGACAAGAATTAGTGCAATTGAGGCACATTCTACCGTAAAAGGTTACTGATTCTAATATTTTTTGTACTTTGGCATGATCGATTGGGACATCCTGGATCAATTATGATGAGACAAATCATAGAAAACTCAAACAAGCATCCATTAAAGAATTTAAAGATTTTTTTAAATAATTAATTCTCTTGCACTTCTTGTTATCAAGGCAAGTTAATTATTAGACCATCACCAACAAAGGTTGGGATTGAGTCCCCTGCGTTTTTGGAACGTATACAAGGGGACATTTGTAGACCTATTCACCCACCTAGTGGATCGTTTAGATATTTTATGGTCTTAATAGATTCATCTTCAAGATGGTCTCATGTGTTCCTATTGTCATCTCGCAACCTGGCGTTTGCAAAATTAATGGCACAAATAATCTAATTATGGGCACAATTTCCCAATAATCCAATTAAATCTATTAGACTTGATAATGCTGCTGAGTTTTCATCCCAAGCATTTAGTGGTTATTTCTTATCAATTGGGATAAAAGTGGAACATCCTGTAGCTCATGTTCACACTCAAAATGGCCTTGCAGAGTCTTTAATTAAACACCTGCAATTGATAGCAAGACCGTTACTTATGAAAACGAGGTTGCCCACTTTTTTTTGGGGTCACGCCATTTTACATGCAGCAATACTAGTTCGTCTCAGACCGATAAATTATCATAAATATTCCTCGTTGCAATTAGTTTTGGGTCATGAACCTAATATATTCCCTTTAAGAATTTTTGGATGTGCAGTATATGTGCATGTAGCACCGCCATATCGCACCAAAATGGGTCCCCAAAGAAGGTTAGGAATATATGTTGGGTTTGAATCGCCCTCCATTATTCGCTACCTCGAAACATTAACTAGAGATTTGTTCACTGCACAATTTGCAGATTGTTGATTCGATGAGACACTTTTCCCAAAATTAGGGGGAGAAATTGGTGAAGCCAAATGGAAAATTTTGTGAAAAAATCCATCATTATCTCATCTGGATCCACGTGCCTCTATCTGTGAAAAAGAGGTGCAAAAGATTATCCATTTGCACAAAATAGCAAATCAAATGGCAGACGCATTTACGGATCTGAAAAGGAAAACAAAATCACATATCCCTGCAGAGAATGTTCCAATCCGTATTAATGTCCCTATTGAAAAATATTCTGGTGTCATAGCTAATGAGTCAAAAGCACGCCTAAAACGTGGCAGGCCATTGGGTTCTAAGGATCGAAATCCTAGAAAAAGGAAAACAAATGATCAAAATGACACTACGAAAGAGTCTCATGAAGAAATCTATGATTTAACAAATTCTGAGATTCATGAGGAAAGCATTGAGCCCGAGACTCAAGAAAATAAGGAACTATCAATAAATTCAATCGATATTGAGACAAATTGAATCGAGTGGATATAGTGGTGGATTATGTATTTGCATATAATGTTGCATCTAGAATTATGCAAGATAATGAGGATCTTGAACTTCAATCTGTTGGAGAATGTAGACAAAGACGAGATTGGCCAAAATGGTAAGAAGCAATCCGATCAGAGTTGAATTCACTTGCGAAACGTGAAGTTTCTCGGCATGTAGTCCAAACACCTAATGGTGTTAAGCCTGGTGGATATAAATGGTTCTTTGTACGCAAGAGGAATGAGAAAAATGAGGTACAAAGATATAAGGCACTCCTTGTTGCACAAGAATTTTCACAAAGGCCTGGTGTCGATTATGAAGAGACATATTCACCCGTTATGGATGCAATAAGACATATTCACCCGTTATCTCATTAGTTTTGATGTCCATGAAAAGCTCGACATGCATTTAATGGATGTGGTTATCACCTACCTTTATGGCACACTTGATAATGAGATATATATAAAAATTTACGAGGGATTTAAAATGCCTAACGCACATTATTCAAAGTCCCGGAAAATGTTTTCAATCAAACTGCAAAAATCTTTGTATGGTCTAAAGCAATCAGGACGTATGTGGTATAATCGTCTTAGTGAGTACTTATTAAAGGAAGGTTATATAAATGATACCATTTGTCCATGTGTTTTTATAAAGAAAATAACATCGAAATTTGTTGTACTTGTCGTGTATGTTGATGACATAAACCTTATTGGAACTCCTATAGAACTCCAAAAGGCAATTGATTATTTAAAGAAAGAATTCGAGATGAAAGATCTCGGAAAGACAAAATTATGTCTTGATTTGTGTCACGACCCAAATTTCCTCTGTTGGGTAACGTGATGGCACCTAGTCCTAGGAACTAGGAAGCCTAACAGTTACTGAATAACAACAATAATAAAAGGAAAACTAACAGTCTTGATATAAAATCTCAACAGAACGTACAAACTTTTTCAAAACCGGTAGTACAAGTCATAAGCTCTACGAATCTTCTACAACTTCTAAGTACAACTGTTTGGAAATAGATACAATAGTGAATGAATAATAAATACAAAGAAGGTGACCCCGATACTTGCGAACGCAGCAACCGGTTACCTTGAGTCTCCTCGGAAATCATCCATACCTCTACTACAATATATACCTGGATCTGCACACAAAAATATGCAGAAGTGTAGTATGAGCACACCACAGCGGTGCCCAATAAGTATCAAGACTAACCTCGGTGGAGTAGTGACGAGGACTAGTCAAGACACCACTTGTCTAAAAAATAAATAACAAGAATATAGAAATGACCGAACGTTACTTCTATCTAAGACTTCACGAAACAATTCACAACAATGACAATATAAAGCGGAAGGAAATTACAGAAATCAATCACGAAACAGTACAAAAATACACAGAAAGATGGACAGCAAAA
The DNA here is from genome assembly GCA_005239505.1 of Nicotiana paniculata. Classification (NCBI taxonomy): domain Eukaryota; kingdom Viridiplantae; phylum Streptophyta; class Magnoliopsida; order Solanales; family Solanaceae; genus Nicotiana; species Nicotiana paniculata. The sequence goes on from MDKI01040133.1 coordinate 12,917, forward strand.
CAAGCCGAATCGAAGCAAACACAACACAATAGGGAACAACAATAACTCAACTCCACGTCGGTTTGTTCACATCAGACCTTAACCATTAAAAATCCATAACTGGTGGAAATCTTTAAACAACAGTTCATATGAAAAACTTTTGCAAATAAAATCGTTTTAGTATGGAAGGGTTTCCTTTGAAAACATATTTTCTTCAAAAGTAGATATAAGTATATTTAATAGAGATAATTATGTAAGTCATAGTTTCTTTCAAAACATGAAACTTCCCAAAGATGCTTTCCCAATAAATGACTTCCAAATATCATTTTAGGCAAGACTAGTACTTTTCAAATATACCCTCGATGTAAAAGTCATTCAAATATAATCATTTCAAAACTATTGCTTTTTCAATAATACTTTTCAATAAAAATCCCTTGATTAAAAAAAATCTCCTCAAAATTTATCCACCGGAACTCAGAAATTGCCATGCAGTATAGGAGAAATATCAAATCTTGCCAATAAATGCAGTAAGAGATCGGTAGGAATATAAATTTAGAACAACAAAATAAAATACAAAGACAAGTGCACGGCATCACCCTTCGTGCTTTTACTCTCATCCTCACCAAAACAAGTGCACGACATCACCCTTCGTGCTTTACACTCATTCTCACCAAAACAAGTGCAGTAAATACAAACAGGAACAACAGAAAATAATAATGCATAAACTCTCGGCACGGAATGTCCCCTCGTGCATATCCTCACCAACACTCGGCACGGAATGTCCCCTCGTGCTAAAATAACATAAACAACAATTTAACAAGGGAAATCAACAATAAGAACCATAAATCATAAGATCCCGGCAAGGGAGTCAACAATACAAACAATATCATTAACATCATAAATAGTAATGGAAGCCATAACATCCCGGCAAGGGAGTCAATAAGGCAAACAACATCATCAACAACAGAATAATAAGAGAAACCACGCAATCCCGGGAAGGGAGAGCATGTATAACCAATCTCACCTAAACAGTTAACTTCACGGAATAAACTCAACTTCAACAAAGGCCCAGTAATAGGCAATATCAAGGAAATACCAATAACATAAATATCTAACAATTAAACCTAAGTAGCACTTAAGGGAATAGTCATATAAATCACAATGTAAGACTCACGAGCATGTTTGACTCCAACGGATAGATGTTCCAACTACGGCTAGTCAACTATAAGGCTAGATGGCACTAATTATAGTCAATTAAGCAAGCTAGAAAGAAAATATAGCATGATGATGAGAGAAGTAGAATATTTAGTTAAGTCAAATAAAGTCAAATATCCAACAAAGGAATCCAAAAACAAATAATCCTAACTTAAACAGGAAGGGATGAAATTAATAACCAAGGATTCAAATGTAACAATTACAAATCATACACAGGTAATATAAGAACCTACGAATCCTAAAAGGCCAATCTAATTTCAAATAAGTCCGAGTACGCACTCGTCACCTCGTATACGCGGACTACAATCAACAAAGAAGACTCAATCCTAAGGGATAGTTCCCCCACACAAGGTTAGGCAAGATACTTACCTCAAAGACGACAATCCGGTACTCAAAAATAGACTTCTCGGGCGAAAAGACCTCCGGACGGCTCACAATCAACTAAAACAACTTCAAAATACACATAAAACGTATAAGGAACTATTCCGAATAATAAAGTCTCAATCTTTACAAAATTATAAAAAAAATCGACCCAAAAGTCGACCCCAGGCCCACACCTCGGAACCCGACAAATTTACAAATTCCGATTACCCATTTCGATACGAGTTCACCCATACTAAATCTATCCAATTCCGATATCATTTGGTCTTTCAAAACATGATTTTACATTTTTGAAGTTTTCTTTCAAAACTCACAATTCCCTCAACCCAAAACACAACTTAAATGATAAAACAAGAACTAATTCATGAAATATAATTAATTAGAGTGGAAGAAAACTTACATATTATATTTGTGTGAAAACCCTTCAAAAATCGCCAAGAATCGAGCTCTAGAAGTCAAAATATGTTAAAAATGGTGAAACCCCGATTTTTGAGAACTTATATTCTGCCCAGGTATTTTGTGCATTGCGATCGCGGATAAAACTATGTGATCGCATAGAAGAAAAGATGTTACTGACCAAATCATGCTATGCGATCGCATAGAGACAAATGCGATCGCATAGAAGAAAAGCTGCCACTAACCAAACATGCAATGCGATCGCGTGGAGATTAATGTGATCGCATAGAGGAACAATATGCTACTGCCAAACGCTACCCTATGCGATCGTGAAAATAGGGTGCGATCGCATTGAAGAAAAACTGGGGATCAGAATAGCACCATGCGATCACGACTCTTCCTATGCGATCGCATAAAAGGAAACCAGATGACATGTTCAGCAGTGGAAAAATGAGGAAAATTGACTCGAAGCCAATCTGAAACCCACCCGAGGCCCCCCGGGACCCCGTCTAAAAGCACGAACAAGTCTTATAACCTAACACGGACTCGCTCGAGGTTTCAAACCACATAAAACAACACTAAAACGATGAATCAAACCAAAAATCAATGAAATTCCTCAAAACTTCTTTAAACATCAAATTTTACATTTTTGACCTGAATCACGTCAAACCAAGTCCGTTTATTACCAAACTTCAAAGATAACACATATAAATCATATCGAACCTGTACCAGGCTCCGAAACCAAGATACGGGCCCGATACCACAGGTTTCACATAACATTTCGTTTTCAAAAACCTTTATATTTTTCAGAAAATATTTTTTTTTAAAATTCATTTCTCGGACTTAGGACCTCGGAATTCGATTCCGGGCATACGCCCAAGTCTCATATTTTCCTACAAAACTTTCGAGACCGTCAAATCACGGGTCCGAGTCCGTTTATCAAAAACGTTGACCGAAGTCAACTTTATTCAAATTTCTAATACCAAATTATCATTTTTATCAGTTTTTCACATAAAGGCTTCCCGGCTACACGCCCAGGCTAGGAATGATAATTTGGTACTTCGATTCGGTATTTAAAAATTTCGGTTCGGTATTTGATTTATCAATTATGTATACCAAATATCGTACCAAAATATTTCAGTACGGTTCGGTATTTCTTATTTTGGTTCGGTACGGAACCAAATCTATGTTATAAGGCTTGTGCCTATTCAAATATGTAGCTCTTAGGGTTGAAAATATACGTTTCAACTTTTGAAACCAATACAACTAGTATTATTTACTAGCATTTGACTAAACACGGAGGCAATGCAAAGAAGCATCTTATAATACCATTGGCTAATACAAGAGAAAAATTTGCACCTAAGTATTACAACTTACACGTAAAAAGCAACAATTCCTTTTATGCCTCAACTATAAAGCCATACTTTATCCTAAAGCAAAAAGAAGGATAGTTGAACTGTCCATTCAAGCTCAATGCCAAAGATAGTTGACTGCCTATACAATATACACTTTTTATCTATGCTCCAAAATTTCTAGAAGTTCTTAATCTGCTTGGTGGAACCTTGCTAAAGCCTAAGGGTAAGGAATTAGGGAATTAGGGGTTTTGGACTTTTGAGGTGTGAGCTTAAAGTTATTAGGCTAAAAAATAAAAATAAAGTTGGGTTTGGACTAAACTATTTCGGTATTTGCCCCCAAGGCCTAGCTCAAGTGGCAAAGGGTGGTGGATTTGTGTCTTAGGTCCCAGATTCAAGCCCCCACACCATGCAAAGCAAAGCCTGATATTTAAGTGGAGAAGGGTAGAGGGTCGGGCACATTATCCACCGAGTTTCGAAGGCTGCGGTTGGTCCAAAGGATCAGCCCCAGACAGATTTCTCGGTCATCCAAAAAAAAAAAAAACTATTTCAAAAACCCAATACCGGATACCGAATCGAAATACCGAAATTTATGTACCGAAATAAACCGAAATACCGAAAAAACCAAAAGCGAAATACCAAATTAATTTGGTTCGGTTCGAAATTCGATTTTTCGGATTTTATGCCCACCCCTAGCCCGGGTTGCGCACGCAAATCGAGGTGAGATAGAAGGAGGTTTTCACGATCTCAGAACATAGAATTAGCTAGAAATACACGAGATGACCTTTTGGTTCATCACAGTTTGCAAATTGAACATATAGCAAACATGATTTTTGTTCATCAATCTGCCTACATAGAAAAGGTATTGAAACGGTTTTACATGGATGAAGCACATCCATTAAGTACTCCGATGGTTGTTCGATCACTTGATGTGAATAAGGATCCATTCCGCCCTCAAGAAAAGAATGAAGAGCTACTTGGTCCTGAAGTACCATGACTTAGTGCAATTGGTGCACTAATGTATCTTGCTAATACAACAAGGCTTGGCATAACCTTTTAAGGCAATGTCTTATCAAGATATAACTCTGCTCCTACAAGGAGACATTGAAATGGAATCAAACACATATTGTGGTACCTAAAGAGGACTACCGATATGGGCTTATTTTATGGCAATAATTGTAGTCCTGATCTTGTTGATTATACCGATGCTGGGTATTTATCCGATCCACACAAGACTCGATCTCAAACAGGCTATGTGTTTACATGTGGAGGCACTACCATATCTTGGCGATCGACTAAGCAAGCAATTGTGGTTACTTCATCTAATCATGCTGAGATAATTGCTATTCATGAAGCAAGTCGAGAATGTGTGTGGTTGAGATCTATAATACATCTTGTTCGAGACAAATGTGGTTTGAAGTGTGACAAACTACCCACAATTTTGTATGAAGACAATGCAACATGCATAGCCCAGTTGAAGGGAGGATTCATAAAAGGAGATAGGACAAAGCACATTTCACCAAAGTTATTTTTTACACATGATCTTCAAATGAATGGTGATATCAATGTGCAACAGATTCGTTCAAGTGATAATATGGCTGATTTGTTCACAAAATCTCTACCAAAGTCAACCTTCAAGAAGCTAGTGGTACAAGATCGGGATGCAAAGACTCAAGGATGTGAATTGTTGCTCTCATTAGGGGAAGTTAATACGCGTTTCCTTACAAGATTTTGTCCCACTGGGTTTTCCTTGCAAGGTTTTAACGAGGCAACCAAAAGGCGTATTATTAAACATGTATACTTTTTTTCCTTTACTAGAATTTTTTTTCACTGGATTTTATTTTAGTTAAGGTTTTAACGAAGTATATCACTTATTGAGTAGACATTCAAGGGGAGTGTTACGAATAGAATTGTAATTAGAGTAAATGTCTATCTTTCAGAGAGTTTTACTTTGTGGCTAAGTCATTTTTCCTCTATAAATAAAGCGGTCTTACCCATTATAAATCATCCAAAAAATTCAATAAAAATTACTTGTTTGTCTTTCTCTGCAATATTATTCATCTTCTTTTATTATTTTATTACAACATATAAATTTTCTAAAAATACCACCTAAACGAAACGAAAATTCACATGCGTTTTCCTCTCTTAGTTTGCAAGCAAAGAAACTTAACGAGGAAGCTGCATTTCTGGTCACTGAAACTTCCATATTTAGCTAACGTCCCCCTCCCCTTTCGTACAAAATCAAAAGCACGACGTACAACTAGACAGAAAAATGGATGCAAAGATCGGAAAATTCTTCGAATCGATCGGCGATTTCTTTACCGGCGGAGATCAAATTCCGTGGTGCGACTCTGATATAGTCGCTGTAAGTCTCATGCCGATTTTCTTATTTTCAAATTTATTTGATTTTATATTTTTATTGACATATTTGACCGCTTTTCTATGTTGGATTATTTATTATTTCTGCATTTGATCCTTCCTTAAGCTGAAATTGAGCTTACCATGCACGTTGGAGTCCTTTATCTGATTTAGGAACTTGTGGAGTGTAATTGAGTTTAAATTCTCTACTGTTTGTTGTTATCTGTTAGTGTTTTCCGAATGGACAAGCTTAGCCAATGACATGTGTCGAGCTTAGGGATGAAAATCGGATTAAACGTACTTATTAAAAAAAGGATTAAATGGTGAAATCTGTGTTTTTCCCCCTTAATCTGATTAGTTGTATGATGTGAAATAATAACTATAAAATTTTATCTGAATAGAGAGAATAAATGCGGAGGAATCATATAGTCGACTCTAACTAGTTTGGATTGAAGTGCAGTTGATTTGGTTATTGTTCTTATCTAGAAATGAAGTTATCTGGCATGTTGTTATATGCTGTTTTTTTATTATTTGTTCTTATTAGAGATGACTCAATCGAGCAACATTGATATGGAGGATTTATATAGTGTATACCAATTAGTTTGGTGGCGTAGTTAATTGATTGATTGTTCTTATTTAGAAGTAAAGCTTATGAGTCACATTCTTGAATGCTTGATGTGTTTTCCATTTATGGTGGGAAACAAAGAATTTTCATGATGAAAGATCACAAGACCAAGAGCAAGAGTTAAAACATCTAGAACAGTTTGAAGATCTTAATTTTGTTTTCTAATTTCCACAGTGGTAACTTTGAAACAAAATTTAAGTGGCGTAAGGATATCAACCCTCATTGCCACCTCAATCAATCAACCATGTCTCGACCCTAACCTAGTTGGGGTCGGAGTATCAATCATCTATATCAAGTCTACTTTAAATTTATAATCTTTCGGTCCACTTCATTCCAATAACAATAAGTAATTTCTCATGTATTTTATTTTACTTGGAGAAGGAGATCATGCAGCTTATTTGGATACTTTTTCATTGGGTATCTTCAAAGTCAACATTAACTTTGATGATTTGGCTATTTTTTGCTAAATAGAAACGTGCGCAAAAGCAAAACATAAGTGTTTCACATAGGACAGTCTTCAGTTTATCGCAGTTAATTATATCTTATAAACTTTGATACTAAAATTGATAGGAGATCATTTGCTTCCGTTCTCTTTTCCCCAATTGAAGTTTGGTTGTTGGATAGAAGTAGTACTACTTATAAATGGCATTTAAAGGTCAAATACTTATGGTGTTTTAACACTGATATAGTCAATTAAAAGTTGAGGTTTAACAAAATATTCAGCCATTTATCCTGGCTCCTTTATATGGAAAGCACATTATGGTACATGCCTTTAATGGTTGGATTATGATAGTGGACAGTGGCTTGAGGCTCTTTACATTTTATATTTTAATTTCTGTTATGCACGTTTGAAACACAAACATATGAGCCAACAGTCTGGTTCAACTGACAGTTCCTTCGGTTTTTGCTAGTTAAAGCAGTTTTGACTACCAGAATGATTATGGAGGTCAAAGTAGCCTGTTTTCTTTGCTGAGCAACAGTCAAACCAGTTGGGCAGTATGGTCTAGGTTTTTAAAACATTGGTTAGGACCATAAGCAAAACATTTTCCAGCAGCTTTTCTCGCTGATAAATTGGTTGAGCTACATAATGTACAAGACTGCCGAAATATTCTTTGTGGATCTTGCTGAAAGTTACTTGATTCAGGACATAGCCTGTGGAACTTCTAACTGATTTGCTGTTCCATATGCAATGCTGTTCATTAACTGTAAACTGAGATTGAATTTTCTTGCAATGGTCTTGGCATCTAGACAGTATTTGAATATTGAAAGTTTTAATATGTCTACAGGGTTGTGAACGTGAAGTTGCTGAGGCGGAAAAAAGTTCATCTGATGAACTTAAAAGTGAATGCATTATGCGTTTGTCTTGGGCTCTTGTTCACTCAAAAAGGCCTGAAGATGTACAGCGTGGGATAGCAATGCTTGAAGGTCAGTATAGTAGAGCTATTCATTTCGTTCTTCCTTCTTCCTTTTCTGTTAGCTGGACTTTTGATGCAGCTATTCATGCTGCATCATTCATTCCCTCACCCTGACATTTTCTTGCCCTTGACGTTGAGCTTCTGCATTTCCCTAGTTCACATTTTTTTTTTCTGTTTACTCCTTTTTTACCTTCTCCTTTTGCTTTTGCATTAGGCGAGGGAGGGAGAGAACCATATTCTGACTTATATATTATCATTTGCAGCTTCTTTGGGTGGCAGTAGCAGTCCCCTGCAAATGAGAGAAAAGTTTTATCTTCTGGCTGTTGGGTATTATAGAAGTGGGGACTATGCAAGAAGCAGGCAGCTTGTTGATCGTTGTTTGGAGGTTTGATCTTTGTTCTCACCTTTACTTCACCCTTGACATTAATACTGAGGTCTTTATCTCCAGGCTGTAAAGTTTGCATCATTTCTGAAAATTAAAGTTTTCTTCAGCCCATCTATTTAGTGAAATTGCATACTCGAACTGCATCCATACAACTCTGAAGCTCTGTTCTTTCAACCGACTAGGTCTCACACCTACACAAGTTATTTTAATTTTGCGATGGCAGTTTTTCATTTCTCTCGAATCTGTTTTAAGCCTGCATCCTAACAAGTGGTTTTGTGAATCTACAGATTGCACCGGATTGGAGGCAAGCCTTGACACTCAAGAAAACAGTTGAAGAAAAAATTACCAAAGGTAACAATTGGAATTCTAAAATTGTCACTTGTTATCATGTATCGTTTCAGTTGATGAATATTACTATGCCTTTTGCTGTGTCTGAAACAGATGGAGTTATTGGCATTGGCATTGCTGCTACTGCTGTTGGAGTTTTAGTCGGTGGAATTGCTGCTGCTTTAGCCCGCAAGAATTGACTTGCCATAAACCACTATTGTGCATACTGAACTCGTCCCTTCCCCATTTGGTCTTTCTCTTAAGCACATGAATTCCTATTTGTGAGCAATTTTGATACTTTTCTTTGAAATGGTAGAAACAATAACATGTACAACTGAAGCAAGAAGGGATTTTATTTTTCTAATTTATATGTAGTTTATAAATTTGTCATAAAAAAGCATACATATTCAGACTCGTTTAGCATATGAAGTTACTCTTCGGTTGTCTATCATCTTATATTGATAAACTTATTAATCTAGTAAATCATTCCCACTCAATCCTCCCTTATTCTAACATACCACCAACCCGTATTCTAATAAATATTAAAAACTGATATGAAAATACTTGCATGTCTTTTAATTCCTGACGGCAAAAGAAGAAGAAGGGTGGAAGAATAATAAGAAAAATTATATTTTTATTAGAAATTTAACAAGCTGACTCTGTGGCCCAATGGATAAGGCGCTGGTCTACGGAACCAGAGATTCTGGGTTCGATCCCCAGCAGAGTCGCTTAATTTTAAATTTTTGCCAACTTTTCAAATTTCCATAGAAAGAAGAAATTGTTTCGATACATATATTAGCCATCTACTCTAGTAAAATAAGGAATAATAAAGTGATTTAAGAACCATAAAATAATACACATACATTTGAACTCGTATAATATTTCAACGGGAAAATGAAATATATGATAGACCAACTATTCTGCGATGATTTATTAAAGGGTGTTTAGCATAAAAAAGAGGAAGTTATGAGCATGATCAATAATAATACAAAGGTGATTATGAAAAAAAAATACAGTGATTAGAAATTCTAGAAAAAAAATTGAAATCGTTCATTCATCCCTGCATCTACAAAATAACTAGAATATATTAGTACTCCTTCCGTTTCAAAATAAACTAAAAAAGAAAGCGAGTCACCAAAATTGAAACAAGAGGGAGCGTAATAAACAAATAAGACATCTGCTGCTATATATCCATGGAAAACTTAATTAGCATCGGTCTCTGAGACATCTTTCTCTCCTAATGATTTAGTCTCCCAATGAATATTTAAAAACCGATTAAATCAACTGAATCGTACCGTATACCGATTTTTAGGTTTTTTTAATAAAACTATAAGTTTTTATATAAATATATAACCTTACCGATAATTAATGTAGCTTTTTATTTTACAAAAATAAATCAAAAAATTACCGAACTTTACGGAATAAATTTACATGTGAAAAATATATCTATATATTTAGTTTAAAATAATAAAATATTTAATTTTTCCTTGGGTGTTGGAATTATGAAAGAACTTACAAGCCACAAGTAATTAAACTCAAAATCCTAATTCCCAAACCTATTATGCTACTCCTATTGAAATTAAAGTATTTTCAGCATATTCACTAGTAAGATACAAGGTATTCTAGCGATTATGAGTAGCAAACTACAATATGTTGAATATGTTTCTTTTCCTATGATTTAGATTATTTTTTTTTAATATTAATTTTCTATAAACTTTATTCTTGAGTCCCAACTTGGTTAATATCTTTTTACCCATGTGATTTATATATATTTTTTTATATTTGCTTAATTTCTCTTAAGATGTTTTAGAATAGTTGATAGATATATACTCTGGTCATCTTTCATGTTTTCTTAATTTATCACTTTTTAAACAGTAAAAATATTTAGAAAGTTCTGCTAAGTCCTTATAAAAATACTTGTTTTATTGCATTCTACTTTTAATAGTGACTTCTATATGACATTTAAAAAAATACCAAATATTAACCGAATCGTACCGATGCCGAAGAGAAACCGGCATGATTGGGACGATTTCAAAAATAATTTTAATTATACATAATAGAATAACTAAAAAATTGGTATGATACACAATTTATAAAATAACCGCCAAATCAAACCATTGACACCACTACCCGATACCACAAAGAAGCCTTAGATTTATACATAACATCTCTATATCAGCATTAATTAGGAAGATTATCATACTCAGCTCCTAAACTTTTGAAAGAATTCCTAATACTATCCTTTGACAAATGACAAGGACCATACAACTTCTGTCTAAATCTCATACAATTCTAGAAAGATAGGGTGTGGCTCAAGGGAAAGACTAGTAAAGCTTTTGCTTTAGTCCCGATGATATTTTTTTCTTCATCCGGGGTTTCATTCATTATGAGACCTCAAAAATTTTTAATAATGAATTAGGGATTTTACTATTGCTTAGATAATATTGAATTTTAGAAAAAGTGTATATATATATATATGTATAAAAGAGAAATATTACCTACTTTTTAATAATACTAATATTTTAGAACTTAACATTAAACTACTTGAATCTTTATATTAGTAAAATAGAATTTTTTACAAAAAAATCCAAGTTAATATAATACAAACACATGATTCACACCGTATTAACTTAAATTAACTCTTACCAATATAAATAATATTATTACTATATGAAGTTAAAGCTTTATTAAGGATGTTACACTATAAAAAAAATTGAAATACTAACTTTTTGCATATATGTGTGTGTGTAAATTCTATTAAAAAATTGAATCCTTTTATTAAATTTAGCTTTAGGCCATTAACTTTAATTGTCCGCCTTATCTTTACTTCCAAAATATACATATGCTTAAGGTGCAACATTTTGGTAATTGTCTGTTTTTTGCACTCCCTCATTGTCAACAAGAAGATAATTCGGGTAAGATCCAATTGGGGTGGAGGACTTCTTCAAGCTACACCTCCAAACTGGTCCATAATTTTTGTTCAAATGCTCTATAACGTAATATCATCTGGAAACTCGGAAAAAGAAAGAGCTTGAATTCCTTTATCCTCATCTGGACTCTCCGACTCAGATATGAAATCTATAAATTCAGTTAATCAATAAACAAATTGAATGAAAATATTGTGTTGAATTTTCTTAAAAATCTCAACTCAAAGGTAGAAGAACAAGAAATAATAATATTTATTTTTTCCGTCATTCCGTTACCCTTTTCTTATTTGTTTGAGGTAATAATGATTTTTTTGGAGTAAAAGTTTATACCAAAAATAAACTTTACAATAATTTTCCATTCTCATTCCTAATGGGCTTGATGGCGCAATGACATGATGCCGTGACAAGTCCTTTATAGAGGTTTCCATATATCCAGTTTCAAATAGATTCCAAATCCTTTTTTTTGTAGTACTAGTTAATAGTTTACCTATGTGTTATAAGTTAGCTAGTTTTGGAAACTCATGTGTCCTGGCTATTCTGAATAGCCGTAATGTGACGTCTCATGTCTCTGTAATGCCCCAGTTATTAATGAGAATTTCCTGTTTTTACCAACAAAAAAATTAATTATGAGTAATAAGTATTTTTTTGGAGTGCAAAAAAAAACTATTTATAATAAATTAAGATGGATAAGTACAAGAAACATGTGAAAGCATAATTATAGTCCTAGGGGGAAGCTCGTGTTGGATCATGACAAGAGGAAAAAACAAGAGAAAAATAGTGCTAGTGGTTCCCTTATCCTAGGGAGTACAAAAAGAGCATCCAAGGGGACCCTGCAAACAGTTAGAGTGTGGAAGAGTTGATGGTGCCACTCTTCTAACAAAAGTTTCCTAATTGATCGTCTTCCAAAGCTTTGCGAACAAAAGGTGGTGGGTGTCAAAAACAGTGATGTTTGCGGAACTATCCATATGACTTCCAGTTTTTGCTAGTAATTCAGCTACTTGATTTTTCTCCCAGAAAGTGTAAAGTACGACTGGATCATTCAGGTCAACACTCCCTTGTGATAGGCGGTGTCCCGCGAATCCCGTGAGCCAGTAACCTGATGAATCACATATTAATCCTCCAATTCCACTATGTCCCGTATCCGAATTAGTTGAACCATCAGTGTTTAGTTTGAAGGTGACAGGGCTAGAGGGTGCCATTTGAGGGGCAGAGGTAGACGACTATGTAATGTCGATGGTTTAGCAGTAATGTAATAGTATTCTGTTGCCTTGTTAAGAATGTGAGTTGGGGAGAGAGATGTTGTTTTTGCGCGAAAAACTTTGTCATTTCTATTTAACCAATGATACCAAAATCAGAATGGGATGAATACGAAATTGGTATATTAAAGGGGTTGGGGACATCAATGTGTAAGATAACTTTTTGTAGCCACTGAATGGGTGGTTCCGCAAGAGTATCTGGTTGGGAGATGATTGGGATTACGTTAAGTTTGACAAGAGTGATATGGCTATTGGGCATTCTAAGAGTAGGGGTAATAGTTTCCGGATAACTTAGGCAGAGGGAACAAGTATCATTAATAAGTATATCTAGATGGTGGTAGTGTGCCGCCGTGGGTAGACGACGGTGACCACATAGCCATAAAAAAATGTTGTTTTTTTGGAGGTCGTTGGAGTTTCCATATCCATTTGAATGAGTGGCTAGGGGCTGTAGGGAGGAGATGGTGATAGCGGGATTTAGTCGTAAAGATCCCCTGTTTCGTGAAGGCTCAAGCAAAGGATCCGGGAGGAGATGCATAATAGGGGATATGGTCATTAAGTATGTGTTGTAGGATGGATGGGTGTAATTCAAAAGGGAGGGATGTTAAGTCCCAGTGGCCATGAGAGAGGTAGGTAGAGGTAGTAGTTGTATAGGCTTGGCATGGTAGTGGCCCAATAACTGAGTTACGAAGAGGTGTATTGGAATGCAACTAGGTGTCGGTCCAAAATTTTATAATAGAACCATTACCTATTATCCATTTTATACCTAGCTGGCATAGTTGCCATCCCATAACAAGATTATTCCAAATGAAGGAACCATTGGTGATTTGATCCCTTCGATGATAGAAATATTTGTGGAGTAGTGTGGCAGCCCATAAAGAAGATGGGTGTTGATTCTTAAGGTGAAGTTGTTGGATGCCTAAACCACTATGGTGCTTCGGGGTGGTAACTTTGCATCATTTAATAAGGTGGATCTTTTTCTTATTTGGAGTCATCCCCTAGAGAAAATTGCGCTGATATCGTTCTAGTTGGTGGATTATATATTGGGGGAGTTTAAAATATTGCATTATATGATTTGGTAAACTGTTTAGGGTGGAGTTAATCAGAATGATGCTGCCAGGCTGAGGAAATTTATTTTCCAGCCAACAAGTTCAGTTTTAAGATTATCCATAAGAAATTAGAAATCACGTTTGGACGGTCTGAAGTGAAGACGGAAAAGTCAAGGTATTTTCCGAAGGATGTGCCTTCATGTATAGGTAAATAAGAGAGGATAAACAATTTGTCCTGCTGAGTGCAATTTTTTTAAAAGAAAACTTTTTGATTTTTGATAATTATTTGTTGTCCAGAAAATTGATTAAATTCCTTAAGGATATCTATGGTAGTATGACAACTGGTGATTGAAGTTGTAGATGTAAGGATGATATCATCTGCGAAGAATAGGTGGGAGATTTGTGGTCCATGACGGGATAAGCGAATAGGTTGCCAGTGTTGATAGTCTACCCCTAGATCGGTTTTTTTAATAAGTAATTACATACATAGTAGGGTTGTTCATTTGGATCGGACATCCGAAATCTGAACTGATTTGTTCAGTTTTGGATTTTGAATTTCGGATTTTAGATTGGATCAGATTTCGAATTGTGTTTATTAAAATTTTGAATTTCGAATCGGATTCAGATTAGTATAATTTTAATACGATCCGGATCCGATCCGAAATATAAAATTATTAGGGCATGTATAAATACTATACATTAATTTCGGATAATAAGTAATTTCTTTATATTTTCCTCCAAGTTATTACCTTTACAATAGATGGATTTAGCTATATTGGCACCATAGTACTCTCATAATTGCAGAAATATGAATTTTTCTTATTGTATTGCCTCTTTTATAAAGAAAATATACATATGAGTTTGCAACTTTGAGGCATAATAATCCGATTCGAAATTCGAAAATTCGATCCGATCCAAACTTTAAAATCTGATCCGATCCAATATTAATTCGGATCGGATTCGGATTGCATTTTCTAAAATCCAAAATCCGATCCGAAATGTGCTAAATCCGACCCGATTCATGCACATCTCCAATACATAGTATAAATAGGTATGGAGATAGGAGGTCACCTTGATGGATTCCACGTGAAGGATTGAATAATTGGGTGCAGGAACCATTGATGAGGATGGATTGCAAGGTAGTGGTAACACATGACATGATTAGTTTGATGAGAGGAGGAGGAAAATTAAAATACTGTAGGGCTTATCGCACAAAAGACCATTCGATGCGGTCAAAAACTTTTTCTAGATCGAGTTTAAGAAGAATATAGCTAATTTTTCCTGTTTTGCGCTTAAAATGTGATCGAATTTCCTGCACAATAATGGAATTATCTGCCGCTCTATGATTCTATTGGAAGCTGGACTGAGTAGGGATGATAATTTTTGCCATGAGGGATTTAATTCATTGGACGATTATTTTCGTAACAATTTTATAGATAGTTGAACAGAGGTTAATACGACGAAATTGAGTCTTCATGGAGGCGCGATGCACCTGCGGGGTGAGACATTGGTAGGTTTTGTTGAGAGTTGCTGGGATTTCGTGATATGTAAAGATTTGTTTACAGAAGGTGGTCACTTTAGGTCCAACATCTGACCAAAAATGTAGATAGAAATAAGGATGTGGACCATGTCACACCTTCTTTTTCACCCCGTGAGGGTAATAAGGGAGTTTTTCCAATTAAAGTTATATTATTCGGATTTGGGATTTATTTATTTATTTCAGAGTCGCCACCCGGATTTTTTACGGTGTTCCGGAACACCATTTATTTATTGAAATCCCAAACTGAGGAAATTTTTGACTCTGTTTAAAATGTCTGCGAACCAGAAATCCGGATAAAGAATTTTGTTAACCCGGGAAAAGGTGTTAGGCATTCCCGAATTCCGTGGTTCTAGCACGGTCGCTTAACTATTAATATTTGGCCTAATTATTTAATTATTTACATATTATAAACCTATTGTTCTTTTTATCCTTCTTACTTTTTAGCCGCTTTTTAATATTTATAGAATTATTTTAATACAAGTCACGATGACGTGCACTTGTTATTTTTGGACACGTTGCAAATCGCGCCACATGAAATTTACCCGCGATTTACAACATGTTTATTTTAATTAATATTTTGAGTTAGAGTCGGGGACCTGAGTTGCCACACTCGAGTGTAGATTGTATAGTCATGACTATGGTCATGACGATTAAAAATGCCTATTTAAGGTGATATTCAATTATTCTCTAAGTTTTGGAATCTTTATCTAAAAGTGGTATTTTAGCTTGCGGGATATGTCTATAAATCATTTTTCGATATTTTATGGATTTATCTTGGGAAAAGTCACGATAGAGTGCACTTGTTGTTTTTGGACACATCACAACCACGTCACATGAAATGCACCCGCGATTGCTACGTGTGATTTTATTGTCTGAAGCTATAAGGTCGAGTCACATGAAGCGCACACTCGAATGTGATTTACATATCGTGACCACGCTAAGGGAACCGTAGCCATAGTCATGATAATTTATTATTAATTGTGCTCTAAGCAAGCTACAATATTCATTAACAAACAAGGGATTATTGCAAGGCCTTGTACTTCTCCATAAATTATACTCTCTTTAAAACAACACTTATAATGATAAGCATGATAAAGATGCAAGGAAATTGTCATGAGATAAGCAAAACATATTATACTAGAATAGCACTGAATGAATAAATGAACACCAAACAAAGTTATAAAACACCTTGTAGAACTTAATCAAAAGATGCAAAATAGACAAAATAAAAAGTGAATCAAAAGAAATGCAGCAAAGATATAAACATAAAATTACCAAGCACCAATTTCTGTATTGACAAAACAGAGAAATGTACTAACCTGAAAACTTTTAAACCTTTTAATATATTTTCCAACTAGTTTACAAGAAAAAAGCAATGTTGTAGTTGAACACGAACTCGTCGCCCGTAGACCTCAAACGACAACCTCTGTGTGTGTGTGTGTCTCTCTCTCTCTCTTTTTAGTTGAGAACAAAACAAAAGCTTAGAATCAAAAAAGTGTTCGGCTAAAGATGGAAAAATGGGTAACGGCTGATTCCCTTTAATCCAAGGAGATGGCTGCTAGTGGTAGCCGGAATTTCCGGCGGCTGTGGCTCTGAAATGCGGCAGATGGGTGTTGAGTGGTTGGTGGGAGGTCTGGTGGCGGTTAAGACAGTGAGGGAGAGGTGGTGGTTGTGGTGAAGGTGAAGGGATGAGAGGGTGTTGAACAATAGTTTGTCTCGCCGAATTTCGTTGGTTTCTGGCTAGACTCGCCGGCGATGGAGGCAGACAGAAAACGAGAAAGAAAACGTTGTTTTGTCTTAGGGGTCTGCTGTGGATGGACGACCAGACCCGCCGGTTGTCAGGTCCGGCGGCTGGCCAGGGAGAAAGGGGAGGTGCAGGTGGCGGCGTTCTTTTGTTGGTGGCGTTGGGGGGTGAGGCAGCTGTCAGGGGTGGTTAGGGTGTGTTTGGAGAAGATGATGAAAGGGGGGGTCCGTTTGGTCTTGGGAAGCTGCTGTTGGGTCTTTTTTTTTTGTGATGAAGATTAAATGGCCTTTTATAGGGGTATATGTTTTAGGGTTAGGTTAATAGGTATTGGGCTAAGGGGAATGGGCTTGAGAATTATGGGCTTAGGTCTGAGTTGGACTCTAAAACTACAAAATTGGGCTAAGAAGTTGCTTCTAAAATACTTATAAGAAAATATAAAATAGCTCTTAATTGATTTTAATAAATTATTATATTAAAAATAAAACTAAGAATTAAAGTTGAAACTATTTTTTTTGTATTTTTCAAAAAAAACAATAAAAAAATCCTAGCAAAATAGTATGACTACAAAATGAAAGTATTTTTTATAATTTTAGTTTTTTGCGATAAAATAAAGTAAAAAGGTGAAAACTAGTTAAAATAATGATATTAGACCTAAACTAAATATTTAAATGCTATACTGTGTAAAATAACGGGAGGGTCAAAAATTATATGTCTACAGCTGCCCCTCTTTGACTGGAAACGCGAAGAGTTTTCAGACAAAGAACAACAAGACATGTTTTGACCCGACCTTTATTTAAAAGTTTAGAAAACTTAAAAGGACGGTGGATGTGACCGAGTCCTGGTTTTGGACAGCCTACATATCCCGGGTTATAAGGGAATCAGGTCGCGTGTAGTTCAATGAGAGTGATGAGTTGCAGAGTCGAGCGAGGTTCCGTCCGAGGCTCCAGTCCGCGGTCCCATTATTACATCAAAATAAAAAAGAAAAGACTAACTAAGCCTATCAGCTACGAGTTACAAGATTCCTATCTATGAGTCTTTTGAAGCTTGGTCTTGAGTCTTGTTTGGTTCTTCATGCGGACTCTGATCTGAATCTTGATGCTTGTTGGCTGCAGGTGCTATTTCATTCTTCTACAGCTTTTTTCGGATCAAGAATGGACATGCATAGCTTGTGACTTCAATCTGTCTCGAGCAGTCCACATCTTTTTCGATTATGTACTTTGGGGTTCAACTCTTTTCTTTTCTTCTTTTCTTTTATTCTAAATTGAGACGTCTTCTTTTGGCTGTCTCGAATCCATTGTCCTAAATTGTAATCTGCGAAAAATCAAAACAAACAAACGAAATTTTCTGCCCCAGTTTTCAATAGGAAAATTTCGTGAGTATTGCAAAAGAATATATGCTACTTTATTATTGAAAGCAATAAAAGGTCGAGAATGGTGTACCCGGAGTTATTGTAGACTAGGAAGTGGATACCCTATTCCCAAAGGTAAAATCAACTAGGGATTGGAGACCCTATGTTGGACAAAATCGACAGGTTATGCTGTCGTCAAGAAAAGATCACCAGGTTATGCCGGTGTCTGGGGGGAGGATCAACGGGTTATGCCGTTGTCAAGAAAGAGATCACCAGGTTATGCCGGTGTCTGGGAAAAGGTCAACAGGTTATGGTGTTGCCGGGAAAAAGAGATCACTGGGTTATGCCAGTGTCTGGAAATGATCAACGGGTTATGTCGTTGTCAGAAAGAAAAGAGATCACCAGGTTATGCTGGTGTCTGGGAAGGTCAACAGGTTATGTTGTTGCCTGGAAGAAGAGATCACTGAGTTACACCGGTATCTGGAAAAGACCAACATGTTATGCTGTTGTCAGGAAAAGATCACCAGGTTATGCTGGTGCTTGGAAAGGTCAACAGGTTATGCTGTTGCCAGGAAAAGAGACCACCGAGTTATGCCGGTGTTTGGAAAATATCATCAGGTTATGATGTTTCCAGAAAAAGATCACCAAGTTATGCTAGTGTCTGCTAGGGAGTGGGAACCCTATGTTGGCCTCAACTAAGGAATGGAATATCCTAGGTTGGAAAAGCGACTAGGGAGTGGAGACCCTATGTCTAAAAATAAAATCAACTAGGGAATGAAGACTCTATGTTGGAAAATGAGACTACTGAATTGTGTACCTACGCTAAAATGAATCAAAAAGGATTTTTTGTTTTTCGAATTTTTTTTTTTGGTATCTTATGAGAAAGATTCATTAGACTAAGACGTTTATCCTAGGAGAAAGATTCATCAGACTAGGTTTTCTTTATCTTAGGAGAAAGATTCATCAGACTAAGATATTTATCCTAGGAGAAAGATTCATCAGACTAGGGTTTTTTATTATCTTAGGAGAAAGATTCATCAGACTAAGATTTTTATCCTAAGAGAAAATTCATCAGACTAGGTCTTCTATCTTAGGAGAAAGATTCATCAGCCTAGGGTTTCTTATTATCTTAGGAGAAAGATTCATCAGACTAATATTTTGATCCTAGGAAAAAATTCATCAAACTAGGTCTTCTATCTTAGGAGAAAGATTCATCGGACTAAGATTTTGATCCTATGAGAAAGTTCATCAGACTAGGTCTTTTTTTTTGTTATCTCAGGAGAAAGATTCATCAGACTAAGATTTTGATCATAGGAGAAAATTCATCAGACTAGGTCTTTTTTTTTGTTATCTTAGGAGAAAGATTCATCAGACTAAGATTTTGATCCTAGGAGAAAATTCGTCAGACTAGGTTCCCTTTTTATTATCTTAGGAGAAAGATTCATCAGACTAAGACGTTTATCCTAGGAGAAAGATTCATCATACTAGGTTTTCTTTATCTTAGGAGAAAAATTCATCAGACTAAGACATTTATCCTAGGAGAAAATTCATCAGACTAGGTATTGATCCTAGGAGAAAGTTCATCAGACTAGGTCTTTTTTTTTATTATCTTAGGAGAAAGATTCATCAGACTAAGATTTCTATCCTAGGAGAAAGATTCATCAGACTAGGTCTTCTATCTTTTTTGTTATCTTAGGAGAAAGATTCATCAGACTAAGATTTCTATCCTAGGAGAAAGATTCATCAGACTAGGTCTTCTATCTTTTTTGTTATCTTAGGAGAAAGATTCATCAGACTAAGATTTCTATCCTAGGAGAAAGTTCATCAGCCTAGGTTTTCTATCCTAGGAGAAAGTTCATCAGACTAGGTTTTCTATCTTAGGAGAAAGATTCATCAGACTAAGATTTCTATCCTAGGAGAAAGATTCATCAGACTAGGTCTTCTATCTTTTTTGTTATATCAAACTGATCAAATCTTCCACTTAGATTTCTATCCTAGGAGAAAGTTCATCAGCCTAGGTTTTCTATCCTAGGAGAAAGTTCATCAGACTAGGTTTTCTATCTTAGGAGAAAGATTCATCAGACTAAGATTTTTATTGGGAGGAAAATCCATCAGACTAGGACTTTTTATCCTAGGAGGAAAAGGGTGAAGAGCAATGGCGACATTTTATGTACACTAGCAAGACAAATAAAGGTAAAGATTTGAGAAACTTCCCTTTTTCGGCTCTTCCCTTCTTTTCTTTTTTTTTGAACCACTTTCGTTGCACTGCTTTGCTCCTGTTTCAAACAAAGAAAATTTTGTCAGTTTTAAAAAGTGGTGATCGGTTTGTGGCCTTGAGTCCTGGGCGGCTTGGATTTTGCTCAATCAGCCTGAGTCAGTTCCAAGAGACTTTTTGCTCTACATCAAATCTGATTGTTTCACACCCAGTACCATTTGTATTTGTGGCTCAGTCAGACTTATCCCAACAAGAGATCTTTGCTAAGGCGACCTTTTCTGATATCTTGAATGGCTTCTTGCCTTTTGGAGCAATTTGATTGTTAGAGGAAATCACCAATTATCTTTGCTTGCGCCAAGTAGGCTGAAAAGGGTCTTTTGGAGGGAAGCCTCTACATGAATCCTCAATGCATATTGACTGTAACATTGAATGTGCTGGCCAAATTTGCTTTGTGCAACTGAAAAGCTTGTAGCAGATTTTGAAATCCTTTCTTGCTTGTTTTGACAAGGACTGACTCAGAGTGAATGACAAAATGATGCAAAGAAACAAGTATTAATAAGCAATGCCTCTGTCGGAAGGACAGAAGGAAGAGTTCTTTTTTTTTTTATTTTTTTTTATTTTGCGGTAACTAGCCTTAATGATCATGACATGCATTTTGGACTTAATGGCCGATCTATCAAACTGATCAAATCTTCCCTTTCACCATTCTTATGACCTTTGAAGTCGAACTTGTTCGTGTCAATCATTTACATTCGCTTCACGACTCAGTTTTGACTAGTGCTGCCCCGAGGGGTTTTCATCAACAAGTCTCTCTCATTTATTCATCTCTACTTACCATCACCTTACAGTGCCCGTGTGGGTTTTCACCAGTAAGACTCTCTCATTTTTTTTTCTTTTCTTTTCTTTTCCTTTTTCTTTTGTGAGCAACTTGACAGTGTTCTATGTCGTGTGACAACCGTTGCTGATTCCATGCTTTCTTAGGTGAGCAACTGACAGTGTTCTATGTCGCGTGACAATCGTTGCTCATTGCATACTTCTCTTGGCATTCTTGAAGGCATATCGGGAGGTCTTTATTTGGAAGGTTTTTGGATAGGATTGAAAAGGAGGGTTGGCATGAAGGCTTAAAGTAGACTCAAAATGAGGGGTTATAAACTTACAACTCTCGGAATCGACTCTTCTAAAAGGGAAGTAAAATTTCTGCCCCAGTTTTAGCTACAGGGATTTTTCTGGATTTTTTTTCTTTTGAATCTTATTTGGTTGGACCGAACCGTGTAAGGCTGCCTACGTATTCTATATTTTTTAAGGAATCAGGTCTAACGTAGTTCAAACATCTGACCTAACTATTTTTCATCTTTCTTTCTTTTTCTCATGTTTTTCTTTCTCGTTTTTCTTTCTTCCTCTTTTTTTTTTTAAAACAAATTACCCCAGCTTCTTTTTTTTAGGGCATAGACTTTGACTGTTCTTTTCTTCTCTTTTTTTTCATTTGAACTTTCTAAGTCTTGCCCCAGTTTGTACTCTTGGGGCATGGATT